>CACRXP010001228.1:47506-119172 GCA_902702965.1 Spirometra erinaceieuropaei
GAACCACTTCCACCTCAGTTGTCTTCGTCGCATCCTGAGGCTGAAGTGGCAGGATCGAATCCCCGACACTGATGTGCTGGAACGGACGGGAATCCTCAGCATCTACGCCATACTGAGGCAAATTCAGCTGCGCTGGAGCGGCAACCTGGTGCGCATGGACGACGAGCGACTACCCAAACGACTCTTCTACGGAGACGTCGCGACGGGTTCTCGCCGTCAAGGAGGCCCAATTCGTCGATACAAGAATACCCTGAAGTCCTCCCTGAAATGCCTGCAAATCAACCCCACCAACTGGGAGGAGCTCGCACTCGATCGACCGACCTGGATGAGGACAGTGAAGACAGGCGCTGCGATCTACGAGGCCAACCGCATCGCTGCCGCCAAAGCGAAACGTAAAGCCCGCAAATCACAACTTCGCCCAGTAAGCAACGCCGCCGCACAACCGCTTCCAACGTGTCCTCGATGTCAACGGACATTCCGCGCTCGAATCGGACTTGTTGGACATCTTCGGATTAACTGCGCCTCTCGAACGGCACCAACCATCGTCCCCCCGCCTGCCTCTTCCTCCTCCTCTCCGCCGCCAACTAACCCTGACAATTCTTCTGACCCACCACTTCCGGCATCCTCCTCCTCCTCCTTCTCCTCCTCCTTCTCCTCCTCCTCGCCCATTGCTCCAACGGCGGCCGCTCAGGCGACTGTCTCGCGCACAGCAACCGACACTACCACCACCTTCCCCGACTCCAGGGATGAGGATCAGGACTACATCTGCCCTCACAGCGACCGTACTTTCACCTCACACATCGGCCTGGTCGGTCACTTGCGAATCCATCGCACAGAGCCTGGCGAACCAGTGCCTGGAGCACTAACCTACACCCACCGCACTCGCCTCCACTGCCCACACTGCCCTCGCACCTTCACGCATCGCATGGGCCTTTTCGGCCACATGCGCATCCACGAGAGCGGCCTTGACCGCACTCCCGACACACCCACTACATCCAACACATCCACCGTGCACACCCCCACTCTCGTTTCATCCGTCCGCGACACCACCACCACCGCCTCCTCTGTAGCTGACACTGACACCGCCGACTTCTCATGCCCACACTGTCCACGCACATTCACCTCACGCATCGGCCTGGTCGGTCACTTGCGAATCCACCGCACAGAGACTGGCGAACCAGTGCCTGGAGCACCCACCTATACCCATCAAGCTCGTCTCAACTGCCCACACTGTCCTCGCACTCTCAGGCATCGCATGAGCCTATTCGGTCACATGCGCATCCACGACGACCTGCGGTAGACAACCGCCGGCCACACCACACATTCACTCACTCCCTACCTCCTCCACCACCACCATCACCCCACCAGAAATCAACACTTACACACCTCATGCACCCAACTGCCACCTCCCATGCAAGTGGGAAGTGTGCATCTCGACTCGGTCCCCATGCGGCTTCGGCTGCACGGGTGACTTGAGTCCGAGGCTATCCCGACACGTCAAGCGTCGTGGATAGGAAAGTTGCTGATTGAGGCCTGCTCTCGGTTCACGCGGTTCGTCGCGTTGTGTGTGTGTGTTGTGTGTAGTGGCGGACTGGTGGGCTGGGGACGAGCTGAAACAGCACCTTTCACGGCACTCTCACGCAAGTGAGAGACACGCCGTTCAACCCCCGTTGTGTGAAATCCTGGTGTTTGTGTGTGTATGGGGGGCCAGGTCGTGCTGTGGCGCGCGCAGACATGGTCAGTCGACCATGTCAGCCACCGCGCCCATTCCCCACTCCAGTCTGCTGACCGGCTCAGACAGCGGCTGGGGTGTGGGGATGGGAAGGGAGAGTGAGGTCGACGACTCAGCGCACTTTCCTCACTATAAACAATCTGATGCGCTTGACGCTATCACTGTGCGCTAAAAGCCGTGGCTTGGAATTTTGCCAACTGACGGGGTATTATGGACCTCCTCCTTGACTGGTGGTGGTCTGAGAGTCAGGCTGCAATGGCTCCTATTTAATGTGGCCTTTATGGCAGTCCCATCAGAGTGTGGGATCAGAGCCAGGCGTTGGCGGCACGCCCAGGTGCGGCTTCGGCCGTGCCAGCCTCCAGATCTCTGTTGTTGGTTGAAATCCTGGTTATTTGTTGTGTGGACCAGGGGATGTGGTGGAACGCCAAGGTGAGGATCCGTCCGAGCCATCCACCTGCGGCCTCCCCCGTCTCCGGTCTTCTTGACTCTGTCTTGACACCGGGTCCAGGCGGGGGAGGAGGAGAGAGTGTAGGTAGATGCTACGCAAGACTACCGGCACTATAAACCCCTGTGTAAGTCGCCGTCCCTGCTCCCATTGCTGCTGCAACTGTGGGGCACACGGTGGACATCATCGAAACCGATGGTCGAACTGTCAGTATATATATACACCTTTTACAAGTACAACGCATAAGCGTACCATTAGATTTGAATTGGTCTTTTTACTCTCAAGCTCCTTGAACCTCACTCCTCTCCGTCGCTCAGGTTATTTATGGCGAGTTTTCTTTTCCGTCTCCCTTCCTCCACCCCGCCCTGTCTATCTGCACACCCTTTTATCTCAGGACTAAACGTGCGTACCTCAGTGCTCAGCGTCCGTTACGGTCGCCGGGTTTATTTTTTGCGAGCTTCCAACTTGCTCAGTATTTGTGTCGTCGTCCTTGGGCTTTTTAATCGTCTTCTCCTTGCTTCTCTTTTCTCGTTTTGTAAACTTGACTTTTTTCGAATTGACGGTTCTAAGCATTTGTGGTCTTGTGTGTTGGCGCAGGACACACACACACTCACTAACATAGACGCGTACGCACACCTATATGCACATGTGATTTTGTACGTTTTGGCAGTTTTTTGGTGTTCTTTCCCGGCAGGTCTCTTTTTAAACCGTTTGTGAACAGTTTTACTCCTATCTTTTCAATGCACTAATGGACAAAGTGTCAGCTTCTGCATTAGCAGTATTTCGAACGTAGTCTCCCGGTTATTGGTTTGACAGTATCCAAACAAATTTTGGGCATAAAGTCTGACAGCCCTTGAGAATGGGACTACTGGGCGATTCCGTCGTGTTTTTGGGTCCACCTACCGTCAGCCAACAATTGAGAAGATTTAGCAACAGAGCCTGTTTCTGGCCCACTCATCGTCATCAGCCTGTCGCTTTCCAGGCCGAGCTCCTGATTGGTTGTAGTGACTGCAGCTGCCTCATTGGCTCCAGTTGGTTGGTTGGGTTCTTGTAGATCGCTTGGAAGGCGTCGTTAAGGTCCAGACAATCCTCGGAATCAGCGCTGCCTTCGCGCCATGATGTCAGCAGTTCGTTTGGCATTTCGAATAGGCGCCCACAAGTGCGACCAGCATAATCTGTTTCAAGTGAAGGAGTAATGCTCAAGTTGAGTTGAGTGGTAAGAGGGGAGAACAGTGTCGGACGTGGGGACGTTCATCTTTGAACAACTGTCTTGGTCGTGGGAGAGTGTGCTCTTAACGGAAGTTTGTTTGGGTTTGGGATTTAACGCTGACCCGACATCCGCGCATATCTCATGCTTTTGTGTACGGACGATTTCCTCTTTCCACCGAACGCATAGGACAATACAAGGGCAGCTTTTCCCTCTACGAGCGCTGTCCCGAATTATTGCAGAGGTCAGATCGAGCGTTCGCTTTTCGGACGGAGTAAGCAGTTCAGCGTGAGTGTAGTCCCGCCTCTCTGGTTAAGGGGATGCTTTTCAGCTGGCGCTTGGAGATCACGTTTCGCTTGCCTCGGTGAGGCTGTGTGGTGGTGGTTTGCAGGCTGGTTTAGGGTTCGGATTTCGATACCGACCTAGCTGCCCCGGGCCACAAACAATTGATCCCAATGGAGTGTCTGAAGGCTCATTTCGAGGGGCGTGGCCGGCCAGCTTTTGTCTGCCTAGCCCTACAGACTCTTGACATACTTTCAGTCCCTAAGGCTGGGCGCCCTTCAATACGCCTCTCCCGGTGAACGCCTCCTTTTTGTTGACCTAGAGGCTATTTCGTTCCGTGTCAATGGTCCGTTTGGTGGCATAACGCATAGCTTTAGAAATGTTTATTTTCTAGTCCTATTTGGCGTGTCAGAACTACTTCAATGGCCGAAGTAGGCCATTTATACTCAGGACACAGCCATACTCAGCCCGAGGTTTTGCAGTTTCACAGGCTTAGACCCATGTCCAGCTGGTTAGAAGTCTAGTGCCTTTGCTACTGAGTCCCGGGATCGTTGTCCTGTAGCATAATTTGGAAGGCAGGCATTCCAAGAAAAGTAATTTGAGGTCACCTACGTTCCTTGGCAAATAAACAGTGTTTGGTAAATTTTCGGCAGCAATACCCAGGTTATCGTCAGATGTTGAGAAAATGCGCGAAAGGGAGTTGACATGTACGTTTCGATAATTGTTTGGAGTGTACGTCAATGGAATCGGGCGCAGCCACTGGCAATGCTAAGCAAGTCGTCTACGTGTGCCACGCACACTTGGTCCGCGCAAAATGGTCCGGGTTTTTTTGGTCAACGGGGGAGGGTTGGCTCGGATCTCACGTGCGTATGAGTTCTAAAAGTGCAACATTAATTGAGGCCACGCAGTCAGTCTCACTGTTCACCAGCTTGTCATCCAGCATACGTTCTCAGTACTGACCACCCGGAAGGAGTTAGCCTCTCCAATACACCAGTCGACAGGATTGGGCACAATTATTGACGGATATGCGCTCATTCATTTGACGTAATTTAGAGAAACTCGGCGGCTTCGTTGGCATTTGAACCCAGGACAGTGGGGGCAGGGCCCGAATACAGTCAACCATCCAACCATCTGATCTACAAAGCTTCACCGTCTACGCGTGCCACACACGATGTACTGACTAAGCCACTCATCAGGGTGATGCAGTGGCTATGGAGGTCTTTTTATTGCCTTCGATGTGTGAGCCAGTGGGGAAAGGGCGAGAAATGGTGATAGAATTTGGACTACGACCTTTTTCTGACATGGTGAAGCACGCCACATTGAGGGTGCATTGGGTCAGAGGAGGCTGATCCGCACGCCGAATGTCCGTTGACATCTTCGACATAAAGGAGGAGGTTAGCAGTTGAAAGCGTTGCTCTGCGAGATCTGAGATTTCCAGTGGCAGTTGGTTTCGTGGATTGCTGCTCCAGTCTCCACTGTCGTTTTTCAGAGCGGTTCATCCTCTCTCAAGCCTTGGGATTGATTCGCGTATTCTCGTGAAAAGTTTTCAACGCCCTTTTAACGTCTTTTCTGTTCTTCCATGGCGACATCGCCGTTATGCAGGTGCTCATCGTCATACTTCACGATGTGGCCACTAAGCCGTAGTTGGATTTGACTCGGCACAGTGTGGATACTGAGGACTCCTATTCCTTTGAGAGCCCTCGTGTGGAAGATCCGCTCTTGCCGCCTCGGCTTCAGTATTTTCCAGAGGCTGCTGAAGTGGACTTGGTTGAGCTTACTCACCTGGTATTCGTCCACTGTCCAGTTTGCTGCCCTCGTACAGCAACGTTGTCAGGGTGACGACTCAGCGCATCTTAGGTTTCGCGTTGTGTCAGAGTCTTGAGTCCTGAATCGACCACCTGACTGGCTTTCGAGATCCGGTCGTCTGGATATAAGGTACGCGAATGCATGCCTGTCTGGCTGTGTAAATAAAGAAAATCGATGGATTTATAGTTTAATCTTCACACATTTAATCGATACTAACCAGCAGCTTGACGCCAAAGAGGACTTTCAGGGAATCTACCGGGCACCGGCACATTACTGTATAAGCCTAGACAAACGCATGATAGCAACAGCCGAGGCAGTGGCCATTCTATTGGCGAATCCAACGCTCTGTTGTCGGAAGACGTTGACACAGGTAATCCGTCTTCTCTGGCCGACCCTAGATGGTGATGATGAATTGAGGTAAATTAGATTTTAATCAATTCAGTCGTGTCAGCGACCAATTGCTTAATACAGTCGACAAGTTTCTGTTTTTTCTTAGCGGGATTCAGACCGACCGGCATGTAATGTGATCTTCTATTACGTCCAATAATAGAGGTGGACAGCTGCGTATGAACGATTTCATAAAAAAAATTTCGGCTGAGTAAGTTGATGCGATTGATTTCGTTTTGAGTACGGTGGTAGTGTTGTGGATGGGTGGGTATGCTAAAGCGTTTTGGTGAAACTGGTAGAAATCCATTCAAAATCTGTTCACAGTATGGCCACCTTGCTGTAGGCCAAAACTCTATCCTTTAACATGCTACGGAACCGGGGTTGAAAAGCGAGGCCATAACATCAGCGGAGTGTCTCTCTGCTCTTTTTCAAGGACCTAGGCTAACAGTGTGATCTGCGAAGCTCTGAACCCGCTGGGCAAACTGACAACAGAATCCATTTACGTTAGGATGCCGGCTTTCGAATTAGCTCCTTATCGACTGTCTGCGTAAATTCTATTCCACAAAGTGTGTGCTTAAACAAGTTGCATGAATTTTTTCATTGATTTTCGATGCGCCTAAAGATGGGGATGCATTTTATAGAAAAAATACATAAAATATGTTTATTCTAACCATTTAATAAAAATAACGCCTTATTCGAGTTTTCTTCTTGAAGGAAAAATTCCTTCGTTTTAAAAATTCCAAAGACAAGGTGTTTTAAAACCGTAGAATGCCCAATCGTACAGCCTTACATCGGCGAATTTACCAATACCGCCTATAACTTGGACTACCTAGTCTATATTTATCATAAAATTTAACAAGCATACAGCTTAGAGTTCGCAAGCTCCAAATGCAAGTGAAACGGTGGGTCGGTTCGAAATTTATGTAGGAAGTGAGAAAGTTTTTTAAAACTGCAAAAAACTTTTCCATTAAGTATGAATTCCAAGAAGACTTGATTAGCTAACAGATGACTTAAAAAAGATATTTTATAATATTTTTCTATAAAATATGTTTGAATTTATGAAGGCACCTAAAATTGATGAGAAAAGTTCATGCTTCGTAAGTAGTCATTTGTACAAAGTGTAGTTTGCGCAGGCGATCGATAAGGAATTCGTTCGAAACTCAGCTTGCTGAGGTGACCGGAACATCTTTACATTATGAGACATAATAATTACTATGACAACCGTACTTGAGTAATTCTTTCGAAGTGAACACTTGTTCCAAAATTTCGAACTGAACGAACTATATCAATGACACATTGCATTTTCTCGATGTCCGATTTGAATTCACACCCAACCAGTGTAACGCATCTTCGAGACGCACTCTCTATGTCGCCTTCGGCCCAAGGTCAGCGCAGGCGCGGACGACAGGCTGTCACCCTAGCGGCGGTCTGTCGAGGGCGGGCGCGGACCTTAACGCCCATGAACACGTTGGTGATAATTTCGCCACTGAGGACCGACTTCGCTGTCATTCACATTGCCGCCCGATATCTATTCCGACTGGTGTGGCCACTGCAGTGACTCTCAGCCCCCAGTGGCCGCGACGTCTAGGCAGGATGGCGCCCGTCCGCAAAGTTGGACGTGAGATGTCACCAGATTCTTTGATGACGAAAGCCTGTCTGCTTTTGAAACGACAGGTACAGCCGTTTTCTGCGAGCGCCCCTCCTGCAGTTGGGAAACTACACTACGCTCAAGACCGCTGAACGCTAATATCCCAATGCGAGTTGGTTGACGGTTTAGTTCGTCCAGGGTCTCAACGAAAATCATAAAAAAACACCTGGAATAATCGGTCCGACTGAATGTTCAGCCGCGAATCATCCGCACGGTTCCTTTAGAGGGCGAAAACGTGAGATACTGGCGGTCACTGAAGATTGACATTAAAAAGAAGAAGCATCTTTGATTTATATCCTCTCCCTCTTTGCTGTTTTTTGTTCTTCTTTTCCGATCCACGGACTTGCAAACTAAAGGCTTGGAGGGAGTCCTACGAGGAATTTCCAAGAGAATGGCTCTTTCGATATTCACAGACCAAAGGCCCTCACCGTCAGCGTTTACGGATCAGGGCAAACCGCGGTTCTCATCCTCAAGCAGAGAGTGAGAGAGGATATAACGAGTACCGTGCAACTCTCCTTTACAGTGGTAAGCAGTGGAGTTACTTCCGGGTATCTTTTTTGGAACAGCTGCGCCATCAACGATAATGTTGATTCTGATGATGATGATGATGATGATGATGATGATGATGATGATGATGATGAAGATGATGATGATGATGATGATGATGGGTCAAATGTGGTTATGTAAGCCCACCTGAAGTGAACAAACCCCAGCCATTAGTAATACGGGGCTAAATAACCACATATCACCTGGTGACGTTCGGTTGAAACCGTCATGAAATAGTTTGTCCAGGGCATAGGGTATCTCCTAGCGTCACTTCATCGCAGTTTCGAGAGGATTGGCCATGCAGGGCCTTTCTTTCCCCTCCAAGAGAACTAAACGCGGCATCTGTCAAAGAGGGTTGTGATGAAAGTGGATGGGAGTCGGTGGTTCTTAGCAATGCCGGTTACTTGTCCGTTAACTTACTGTAATTGCTGTTATGGTTACCAGTGAGACAGGAGAGTAGCATTTTCTGACCTGGCAAAACATGCTAATCCCGCTCTGTCTTCGTGCTGAGACTCAGAGGCCGCCCGGACGATCGCGCGGGGATTAACGGTCGGTAACGGGGACGAGTTGTTGTTGTAACAAGGTCACCAGTCTGGTTCAGATCCAAGATGTCTGAATGTTAATCTCGGATTCAGCTGTGCATTGGCTGCCATATACGTCTGTTCAGACTTTATCAGTTAAGCCTCTCCAACGGCTCAGTATTTAGTCCTGCTCACTGTTAGGCCGGTTGTCAAACGCCTAACTCACGATGAAGGAAATTACTCCAGGCCACAGTAGACTGACCAAAGACCTCCTGGTTTAGCGATCCTGAACTACGGTTTACGTTATTTCCTGCAGTCTGAGTAAATTAAGTGCGGGCTACTAATTAAATCTACTGACAGTAGAAAGTTCGTTGCCCGTGCAAACGTTCATTTTCCGCGTCAATGTGTTTCGCCTAACAGTTTAGCTGTTAAATTCTCCCTCCGAGCGCGATTTAAGAGAATCTTTTTAAACCACCAGATATTGAGGCCAGTTGGACGTACTTAAACGGAAAGAGCTTTGACGCTAAATCGAGGATTCAGTTGTCGTGTTCTGCCTGGCTGACAAGATCTATGTCTGTGTCCAGTTCTTCCATTGCCTATAGATCACGAAATACGGCAGCAAACATCTTTTTAATTAAAGTTACCCAGTGATTCGTTGTGTAGTGGCCTAAAACGAGTGTTTCAATGACCTTTCGCTAGTTCTGGGATGGACTAGGAAGCGATGATTTATTCTTGAAACCTTGACTTCGGGACGGCTTGATTGGGCGATCTCAGTTTTAGTAAGGAGGCCATCATGGACATTGTTTGTGTAATGAAGTCAAGTAGTGAAGCTGGGCTGCGTACTCCTTCCCTACCCTCGTTAACCTCGTATTTTCTATCAGAATGATGGGCGCCTACAAGACCGAAGGGCATCCTCTCAACAACCGGTGCATGCAGACCCCAACGCGTCCCCACAGCAAGTGTCCCCCACTTGCTCTTCGCGGATGACTGCGCGTTCAGCACCATGTTGGAAGCTGATGTGCAACAGAACATAGACCTCGGCGTCTCCGGGTATACCAACTTCAGATTCATTGACAACACGGGCAAAACGTAGGTCATGCCTCAACTGCCACCGAACGCTGCATACAATTTTCCTCGTATCAACGTCAACACGCTGAGATGAAGACAGAAGATAACTTCGCCTATCTGGAAAGCAAATTCTTGCGCAGAAAAACAGCGACAACAAAGTTGTCACTCTAATCTCCAAAACCAGCCAAATCTCCGGCTGGCTGCAGAACTCTGTATGTGATCGCCATGGCCACCAGCTCAACACCAAACTGACGCTGTGAAAAGCTCTTATCTTGACGGCTCTGCTATTTGATGCAGAGATTAGGACAGTCTACGCGAAACAGGCGTGGAAGCTCGATCACTTCCATCAGAGTCCTCTCTGCCGGATACAGAAGCGGTGGGGGCAGGACAGAATCGCGGGCACGGAAGTATTGGATCAAACTGGAATTCTCGGCATCTACGCCAAGTTGTGTGGATTCATCTAGGTGCAGACTCGACACGTCTCGGGCCTCCCAATTACCATCAACGCATGCACTCTCATAGCCAGTCACCTAACATAAATATAAATATCCTACTTGCATCGAGCTAGTAGATATTCGTGTTTACAATTTTCTCATGCAATTATGCAAACAGTCTCTTATCCACTCGCTTTCCTCTTATCGATGCATATCTTTATAGAAAATGTAATCTTTAATAATACTGAATTGAACTACAACTGCGATGGAGCGGCCATCTGGTATGAATAGACTGTACACTCCTAGCATAAAAACTTTTCTGTAGGGATGCCGCTACGTGTGCTTGCCAACAAGGACGTTAAATCTACTGCTACAAGAACACCTCGAAGAACTCCTTGAAGCGTGTACATACCAACCCCGTGACTTGGGAAGATCTCAGACAGGACCGAGCAGCCTAAAGAAGTGAAGTGAAGACCGAGGCGGCCGGATTGTCGCTACCAACGATCACGTCATGGCATAAACGCGTAGACTAAAATGTGTGGCGCTGTGACGTGGCAACCTTGACCAGGACGGAAAATATGCCAGAAATATTGTTTGGATTATCCAAAAAGTAAGAGCAATTCCTGTAACAACCCTGCAGGATTGAGAGCCGAGACTGTGCAGAGTATGCAGAGTAAAGGAATGAGAATCTAAATGTGGACAATGAAATGTGGAGGTCAAAAACTGAAAGACCATTGGTGTGCCGGATTAAGAGCGAAGACGAAAATTGGTCGTTTGAAGGAACTGAAGATCGAAATATTTAATATGGATTGATCGAAAATGTATATGATATGCTAGAAAAGTTTTCAAAATCAGTAATATGCACCTTTATAAAATCTGTGCTACTAATCGCATGGTAAGCTGCAAAAGGGCAGCTCATATGTGGCCATAGAAATTTGGCTAAACATTAACAGGCACTGTGACGCATAATGCAGGCTGGATTTTCACAATATTTCAGTAAACATGTCTATGCTAAGAAGTCGAAGGCATCAGTGGAATTCGAAAGCACGACAATAATGGCAAGGCTTACACACGACCAAAAGCAGTTAAGTAAGTGGTCCAGGTAGTTATCCGGTTGATTGTAGATCAATAACTTGCGAAATTCTGCCCGGGCCATTTTTTTGTATTCGAATTGGTGAACTCCGTAAATTGTAATTAGCTGGGCATTTAATTTGACAAAATCGATTTGCAATTAGAAAAGTTTTTAAAACCGAATAATACATTTCCTTTAGTATTAAGTATTCATTTTTACAAGCTTTAATTATTGGAGGCGGCCGGAAAGGATTTCGTTCGAGGATTGACATCCCAGAGTAACTGAAATATCTTGGGATTGTGCTGCAATATTTGATCTTACAACCTTACTACACAAATCGTTTCGGGTCGAAGAAGTATTTCATAATTTTGGCTAACATTTCATATATTAGCACACCTACTGTAAGTTGGGTTTTCGAAATTAATGGATGATGTCTGGGGGAGACAGTTATCGGGTTAGATCAAAAACTGCCACAGTGAGGTGCCTACGATTTTCCAACAATTCCAGGGCACAGTAATTAATGAGTACTGAATTCAGTCAGAAAGTGCCCTGTGTTGGAAAAAGAGGTTTGTTTGGACATTTCGAAACCCATTATGAAAATTACTAATGTCGTCTCAGGGTCTTCATGTCACAACGCTATTCATTTTAACCTCATTCTAGGTTCCATTGCAGTTCGACACATTCAAATAGATTTGACCTCCAGATTAGTGTAGATAAATCTAATAAATCCCTCATTACAGCCGTAACAGCATGGCCTGTGCAACTTATTCCATGCGGTCCTTCTGAAATCGTAGAGGAAGATAAATGGGCAAACCACGTAAATAGTAACAGACCTGGGTAATTCAGATGGACTTGTGCAAAATTGTGCAAGAGGCAAATACTCCCGACTCCCAATTTCAACACCGGCTTCCACTAAATTCTTAGCCCCACCCCCACGCTTTACTTTGACTCTCAATCTAACCTTAGATTTAACCTTTAAATTTAACCCTAAATATAACAACTAAACCAAATCTAATTTAAATTTCGTTGATAAGCAGCGCACGTTGCCTGAATAGGGGTTTTACCAATCATGCATTTTTCCTGTTTAAGAAATCAGAGACGTATACAAGCCAGTAGTAATACGAAGACGTTAGATGGAGACCTACTACCGACTGGTAGGTCAAAGTATGGTAAGGTTATTCTGTGAAGAAAGTAGAGCGAGCGCTTAGAGGTTGAGTTTGCAGATGGACGAATAAACCACAAATATATGCGAATGTTGTAAGGGCAACTTATAGGGCCGCAAATAGAGAATGATTTCGGCCACTGCATGTGCATACAAAGACCCATGTCACCTTATATTCTCGCCGCTCACGGGCTGTTAACCGCTGGCAACTGGGATCTGTTTAAGTGCAAGGACTTGTTGAGTGTCCAATATATCCGTTCCCCGATAGACGGACAGTATATATTTCAAATCCTGAAATGATCAGTTCTCCACGTTCAACTGAGGAAGGGTTTGTTATATTCCAGGGTGAGGAGCAACAGAATTAGGAAATGTCAGTAGGGATTCAGTCAGCCTAATTGAAGAAAAAGTTGATTGTTGGCCTAACGTAAACGCAGACCCTTAGTAATAAACCATTCGGTAGAATGGGATACCTAGCAATAGTTATCTGTGGCATGGTTTGCTACACTAAAATGCAAGCAAAATATATCTGCTGGGGGAGAATAGCGCTCATCGTGTTATTATCCATTAAGAAATTAATAAGCATTAGTTTGGAATCGCAGTTGAGATCATTAGCCAAAACGAAAGACAGAGCATATTACTGCTCTTGATATGAAATAAAGAGACCCTGACACTGTCCATAAAACATTTCATCCACGGGTGCATATCGACTCTCCTGACTGATTCTTTGATATTTAAATCAAAGTCGGCCAGTTTTGGCAGCGACTTACTCACTTCTTGGAGCAGCCAAGACAGAATCAACTGATGTCACCGTAATTGATTCCTTGATTCACAATGCTAATGCACAACTGATTTGGACGCTTCCAACAGTCTTTCCGACGTAGTCTTGCATAAATAAGGGAATAACGTACTGCCGCGACTAACTTTTCTGTCACAAGAGCTAAGACCGACATAGTCGCATTACAGTACTTTCTTCCGAAAACTTGTTTGCATCTTACTGGCTGTACGTTGTTTCCGCCATCTTTTAGACGAGAGAGGTTTTCGAGTGTCCTCTGACCACGAATCCCTATTAACGCAATCGAAGGCGAGTAAGCTAGATATTCACCCGGCGAATTGATTCGTGTAGACAGCAGTCCACAGCCAGGAAACCGCAACGATGGACAGGCTAGACGAGGCCGGAGGATCTGATGCTGTGTTTGAGCCCACACCTGGCGGCTCCCTTCCCATCGATACTCCCTTCACTCCATCCTAACACCCCTCCCCCATCTGAATAATAATAATAATTTTTATTCAAGACCCGTGGGGGTCCTATCATAGCAAGTAAGAATAACTTTTACATTAATTTTAGAATTTTAGACGAGGTATATATAATTATTAGAGCATTTTATTCATAGTTTTTGAATAAGTAGCATGTTATGACGAATGCTGGGCGAGCAGTTAAAAAAACTTCTTACATAAACAAAATGAGAATGATTGGATTAGAACTATAGGAGAAAACGAACTCTCGCTTCTTAGTTTATAAAAAGCAGGCAGGACCGGACTGTGTTTGGCATTGTATGAGGTATTTCATGGAGATGTAAGTATGCGGGTCAGGCAGGACGGGCTTGTATGCAGATTTGAGCAAAAGGATCGAATCGGGAATCATCATGGGAGAATTCGTATGCCGGATGAGGCCATTCATGTCGAAGTGGCGACTTGAAAACCAGTTTCGAGGCGATAGGAACCCAGATGCGATCAGTTACATTCAGCCGAATCCAGCCGAGGAGAAGGCAAAGGAGATGCGACAAGATTACTAGTGTATGGCAAATACAGAAGGTTCCGCCAAGAGCGTCGATAGATCGCATTCTGTGAGGGCACGATGGATGGACTGAAAAACCGGAAATTAACACTTTTGATGAGGATCCTAGGAAACGATAAGACTAACAAAAGATGGAAATGTGAGCAGATACGGAAATTTAATGGCGGAATACTAAATCCCCGGTGGACCTTTCTCGATGTCATAGTGAAAGTTATCTGGATAGGATAAGGAAAGTAAAAATTCAATTGTGTCAGTATTCAGATAAAGGCGTAGCCTTCTCTTAAATGTGTGTAGATTTTCTGAAGATCTTATATTTATTGGAAGGTTATTCCAGAGGAAAGTATATCTGGAAGCGAAAAATAGAGAACGCTTAGAGGTGGAGGAAAATGGATGAGGTATAATCAAGGAAGAGTTGCGAAGATTGTATGGGCGACAACTAGGGATAAGGGCTGAAATCCGAGGAAGGTTTGAGTTATTATTAATGCGAAAGAGGAGACAGAGGCCTGCTTCTAATCTTCGAACCCATAAAAATTTTAGGTTAATTAGCTGGCATTTATCTGAGTAGGAGATATTAGGATGTTCCCTATCTAAATTTTTTTAAGAGAAACGCCTTTGGACATTTTCGATTTTCAAACGACTAACCTCGTTCATTAGACCAAAGAATGGGCAACAATACCTGAGAATGGGAAGTACTAGCATACGATAGAGCCTTAATTTAATTTCAGGAATTAGAAATTGTAAGAAATAAAACCACAAATCTGGGCAGCTTTGGCTGCAATTCTGTCAGCGTGTGGCGAGAGATCAAGATTATTAGTGTAGTTTAAACCTAAGTCCTTGATGGTGTTACATTCAGTCATAGGTATGCCTTGAAAGACCACTGGTTGGGGTAGCCTATCAGGTCCAAAACACCTATAGCGAAGTTTAGACGGAGAGAATTCCAGTAGCCATTTTGAGCTCCAAGCTGAGAGAGTAAGCAAGTCAGCATGGATTTGATCCAGGCAATGAAGGTTCGTACATTTTTTAAAAGAATATATACATTTAAGGTCATCGGCGTAAGTAAATGATTGAGAGTGTTTAACTGCCGCCGAGGTATCATTTATGTAAAGCAGGAACAAAAGAAGACCTAAAACGGTGCCTTGTAGGACACCGCGTATAATAGGGCTTTCACTTGAAAGTGAAGATTCCACTAAAACCTTCTGTTGACGATTAAACAGGTATGACTTTATTAAGTATATTGGGGGACTGCGAATTCCAAGAGCTTCTAATTTAACTAAGAGTCTTTTATGTGGAACTTTATCAAAGGCTTTACTAAGATAAAAATAAATAACGACAACAGATAGATGGTCATTACGAAGAGAAGTAAGTAGATTGAGAAATGATCGTTCTTGTAAAAAATGTCATCTATCGATAGATGACATGTTTCACAAGAGCGATCTGGTAAAAACCATGCTGGGAAGGGCTAATAACTTGATTGGCTATGCAAAAGTCGGTAAATATTAGGATGATAATTTTTTAAAAGATTTTGGCGAGAGATAGTTCTGGACGTCAGAACGACAGCCAGACTTAAATACTAGAAGAATAATAGACGTTTTCCAATAATCAGGGAAGAAGCCATTAACTAGAAATACTGAAAAGATTTCGATAAGCAGAGGAGGAAAATCTCTTAGCTGTTTTATAAAAGAGTTTGGGATATTGTCCGTACCCACTGAGTGAGAGTTAGGAAGATGGTCTATCAGTTTTTGAATACGTTCAGGAGAAAATTAATGGTGCTAAGTGAAGCATCAGACAACGGAGCAATTAAAGGGATTGGGTCAGTTTCAACGGTGAAATGTTTGGCAAAGAACGAATCTAACATTTCTGCTTAGCCTGACTCCTCTGTAATGAAGGCATCGCTGGTACTAAGCAAAGGCGGAATGACTTGGTGAGATTTAGCAGATGATCATTGACGGAAGATCTGAGCAACTGATTTAGAAGCATTCACGTCATAAGAAGTTAAAGACCCTCTCCGCCTATCTCGCGCGAGCCTAATTTCCGAAGCTAATTCAAATATTTCAACGATTCTAAGATGAACTGCTAATGAGCTCACAGAAGGAACCTTCAGATGCTTCAGTAGCTTTTTAAGTCTGTTTTTAAGAAAGTGTGGGATTGCGGTGGAATTAGCACTCGAGGTGAACATCCTCCGAGGGATAAGGTCAAGAAGACCTTCTGTTACAAATTGTAATAGATTGTTAAAAAAGGTAAGATCATTAGTTGAAAAAATATAGCGCCAATCGAGAGTGCTTGCACAGTTGTTTACTGTTTCCTTGTTAATATTAGCAAAGTTAAATATACTACGTTGTACTGTTGGCTTTGCGGAAATGGCAACTGGAGGGTGACGATGGATTAAGGCATGATCACTTGCAAAAAGGTCATGATAGAAATCCATAGATAGAGGGAAGGTGCAATTTGTAAACATTAAGTCTAAAACACTATCGTTTCTGGCCGAAGAGTGGACTAATTGAGATAAGTTTGAGAAATACATGGTGTAAAGCAACTTCTGGAATTTAGGAGGAGAAGTATGTGTTTTCCAGTCAATTTTTGGCAAATTAAAGTAGCCTACGATGATCTTGACATCGAAAGAAGTCTCTGCAATTCTTTCAGAGAGTTCACAGAGTTGGCTTTCATTTCCGTAGTAACAAGGAGGATTATATACACATCCGACTAACGCTTTCCTATTTTGCGGAAGGATAACCGAAGCAAAACATAAATTTCCAGAGAAGGAGGAAATGTTCAGATCATAAGGCGATTGTGCAAGTGAGGCTCTTATGTAAAGAAGGCAACCACCGCCGAGTCTTTCGACAGGATCCTGGCGGTATAAACTGAGGCTATCTATATTAAGTGCTGAGTCAGAAATTAGAGAGTGGGCCCAAGGTTCTGTAATGCACAATACTTCTGTGTCAAACTCAACAGCTACACTCCTTAGTTGTGCCATCTTTTGCGCGACCGATCTTGCGTTGAGAGAGACAATACTGAGCGTATTCCAACTATGGAGGTTCCGCTCATTGCTACTCATAAAAAAGGGAGAGACGGAGGTGGAAAATTAAGCTGTTGGGCCGAAGCTATTTGTGGAGGACAAAGTTGCTGTGGCCAAAAATTTGTGGGGTAATTACCACTAACTAGAGAAGCAGCATTATGTGGAAAACCCTTTGAGGAGGACCCAGGAAGAGGAAAGCTATTTTGTTTGGTTGGAAAAATAGGAGGCATGAAAATAGGATTTTGGGAATGGTTAACGTAATATGAGGGGTAGTTTATGTTAGGTAGCGTACGTAATGGTTTAGAGAAACAGTTAACATCAAGAAAGGGCTTTATTATTTGGGGTGTCAGGCTGTTAATGGGGTTAGAAAAGTTGTCAGCAATGCTATCAACTTGCATTTTGCAGGCTGGTATGTAAGAGGGCTTTACAACTGGGGTGTTTACGTTAAGTTGAGAATTCAGGATAGGAGCAGGTTAAGATCTCTCTGAACTATCATCTAGCTTATTTGACCTAACCGCAAGGTCAGACTTGAGCGGTCAGGTGCGGGAACGGGATGGAAACGACGTAGGTTTATTAACTAAATCGCTATTCTGAGTGCTGAGAGTCGGTTATGCTTCAAGGATTGGCTCAACTTTACTGTTAATATCAATCTGCCTACTAAATTTGGGAGCCGAATTTGAACAATCCTTGCTTCTTGGGGGAGTTTTAAAGAGCCTAGTTTCAACTAACTCTGTGATAATGCGATAAGTCGAAGAGCTAGATGGAACTGGGCCGCTGTATATAGTGAGGAGATTTGGTCGACGCCCGATGGAGAAACTGCTTTAGAGGTAACAGGCATATGAGTAGAATTGGGGAATGGCTTTACATTTGTAGAAAATCTTCGCCACAGTGGAGTTTGATCTCGATTAATAAAAAGTTTATTTCCCCTTAGATATTGAGCCGAGCGCTCCAACTATTCCCTATCCTCCTAGTCCAAAGGTCCTGCGGAAAGGGAGAGGACGATCGTTTAGCCACCTCCAAGATTAGGCTTCATGTTCAACGACGCAGGAAGCCACAAGGTTAGCGATCACCAGTCCAATTAAATACTGATCTGTTCAGTTACCCCAGCCAACGTTTGAATTTTAACAACCAGTTAGCTCAAAGCAGGAGGGGAAAGTTTACTTGCCGTCAGTTTACCAGGCCCTCATCCCTCGTCCATTCTCCTAAATACATTCTTCTCCCTACTTGAACATTCATACAGAGAGGGAGACATGCAATCCAGTAGGCGGACCAGATAAACTCTGTTCGTTCCCCCAATGAACAAATCCTTGACACTAAATGGAGTCCAGCAGATGTCTGGGATGTCTAAGAAGCCCTATTTAGGGGTTGCACTGCCTACCCCCTCCAGTGCCCTAAATTAAGCTGGGTTCAAGAAATATGCGCGCAGAACATAGCCTGCAGACTGCAACTCGCGAAGTCAACACAAAAAACATAGGACAAACTACTCTCCACTTTTTCTACTGCCCTCTGCCCCATCACTATTAGCTGCCAGAATTGGTCCGATCAGCCTTGGTGTTTTCTTCTGGACAATCTGCGGAGCACTCAACTCGAGAGGAGGGTGATGATAAACTTTTGGAAACTGGCGCGCTGCAGAGTATACATTGGTGTACTCGACGAGACCAGGTTTTCCGACCAAGGCAAACTGAAGGAAGTGGGTTCAGGTTACACTCTCTTCTGCAGAGTCTGCCCAAAAAGGGTGTGCTGAGACACGGATGTCAGCTTTGCCATCCAGAGCGACATCGTGGGTCCACAGTCGCCTTTACCGCAGGGCGTCAACGATCGCCTGATGCGTCTCCTCCTTAACGTGGACCGGCTCAGAAGAGATGTAGTCGAAGTTCTATGAAGACTCTTACTCACTCCTCGCGTCTGTGCTGAAGGCGAATAAGTTGATTGTCCTTAGTGAATTCAGTGTCCGTGTTGGGAGAGACGGTGCAGACTGGAAAGTAATTCTGGATTCCATCGACATCAGCGGTTACAACTACAGGGATCTATTTTCCTGCGAATCTGCGCTTAACACCGCTTCATGCGGATTAACATCATCCCCCTGCTGATGTGGGTGAAGACCCACTGGTTGCATCCTTGATCAAAGAGATGACGGCTGCTGGATGATGTTCTCGTCCGTAGGCGATATCAGCGGGGCGTAATTATGCCAAGGTGATCTGTGACGCCGATGGTCAGGCGGACTATCGTTTTGTCATCTACAAGATGCGGCTAGGTCTGCAATCCTGCAAGAGGCCACGAGCTAAGAGTTCATCAGGTAAGTTAGATACCCACGTGTTGTTTCTGCCTTATCACCATTTCTATCACTGCAAGCTACTGACCTAGCATCTGGAAGGCCTGTCGATTCCGGGTGAAAAAGCCTCGCTGGAGACTTGATAGTGCCGTAGTTGTCCTCATCCGCACACATAGTCAGCATCAGGACTGGTTCAAATAAAATAATGCATTGCAAAGTGCAGTCCACATCGAACGTTCCTCGACCATCGCCTACATGCGCAGCAACGGCAATTAGCAATGCGAGACGCCTGAATAGCTCGAAAGGCCGCGGACATCCCGGGACATGTCGATAGCAACTTGCTAAAGAAATTCCTCGCAACGACCGATGCGACTTTCGGTGCTCCAACGGAAGGAACCACGCCGCTTCTCAGCTTCAATGGACCGACACGTAAAAAGGAGATGTCACAGGTTCTGAAACGCTGGGCCGAACATTTCAAAAGCGTTCTTAATCAGTTCTCTGCAATCTCCGACGTCGCGCCGACCGGCTTCCTCATGTACAAATCAGTATCGACCTGTCTCATCCAGCCTATTTTCCAGAAACCGTTGGACGTGCCGAAATTCCCCAGAGAGAAATGGTCAGGTTCCAATGCAATTCCACCTGAAATCTACAAACGCCGCGACCGCAGACAGATATACAACATAGCACCTCTCTTCCGAGAGATGTGGCGATAGGAACATGCCCCTCAGGATTTCAAGGACGCTAAAACCGTCTAAGTTTACAGGCCCAAAGGAAGCAGGCAACTCTGTAATAGCAACGGAAACATCGGACTACTGAACATTTACGAGAACATTTTCGTACGCCTTCCTACCAAAAGACTCAGCGGCCACCTCGATAAGGGACTACTTTCGGCAAAACAATTTGGCTTCCAAAGACATCGATGCACCACCAACACGGTCTTTTCCAGTCGTCAGCTGCAGAAGAGGTTCCAGGAAATGCAAACCCACCCATATACTACTTGATGAAAGCCTCCGATACCGTAAACCGCGCCGGACTGTGGAAAATCATGAGAAACTCGGCCATTCTGGGCGATTCACGCACATGGTACCTCAGGTTCACGACGGTATGATGGCGCGCATTACTGACACGGAGGCATTTGCCGTGACTAATAGAGTGAAGCGGAGCTATGTACCCACTCCCACCCTCTGCAGCCTGGTGTTCTCTGCTATATTTGATGGACATCTGAATTGACGAACGCCCTCGGATACGCATAGCCTACACAACTGACGGACGTCGTCTAAGAAGTAGACGTATGCAGCCCCCATGCAATTATCCACGACCACAGCTTACGACCTGCTCTTCCCCGACGACTGCGCGCTAACCTGCTAACCCACCATACGGAGGCTGACGGACCAGTGCCTGGGGCACCAGCATACATTAGACGCACTCGGCTCAGCTACGCGTACCGTCCTTTCACATTCAGTCACAGCTTGGGCCTACTATGCCCTGTGCACATTTATGAAAACTTGTGGTCAACCATCGTCGGCTGGACCACAGCATTCAACATTTGCCCGCCGGCACCTGTAACACAAATCAACATTATCTATCATCAGATAAATAAAATGAATAAATAAGTAATTCTTGTAAGAGCCCCGTAAGGTGCTATCAAGGTAAATAAAAATAAAAAGGTCAGGTGGATATTAGAAAGAGTAGACATACTGTGTACATCATTTAGTTTGCGCTGATGAGAAGCGATTAAGGAGCAGCGAAAAACCCTCAATATAAATAAATATAAAGTAAATACCTTTTGAGGAGAAAAAACTCCTACCTATGAGAAGGTTACTATGTGGGTCGGACAGGGCTGGTCAGCATGGGACAGTGTATATGGCAGTGTATGAGAGATTCGAAACGGACGTCGTGAAGATAGAATTCCTATAACAAGTGAAGCTATCTGCGTATACGTGGCGAAACAAGAGAGACCCAGACAGTCCGTTTTGAGTATAGCCGAGGAGGAGGCATTGAAGTCTGAGGTGGTCTTCAAGGCGTAGAGGGGAGATGTGACACTGAAGCCTCTTTGCAAAACAATCAAATTACTAGCAGGATGACAAAAACATGGGATTCTGCCGAGATCGTCGACAGACTGCTTAGGAGTGAGATCTGGAAATCTCGGATGCCAAAGTGGAATTATGATAAGGGTCAGAGATTATCTAAAACGAGGCAGCTTAGGGCGTGCCCGCTTGCCTGGCCCTACTGCTTATTTGAAATGGTTTGTCAGTGAGAAAATAGCAATCTGTGAAGAACACGATGCAGGGATTGAAAAATCAAAAAAATCGAAATTTCTGGTGGGAGATTCTTGAAAGCGAAACCACACAGGAAGAGAGAAATGGGAGCGGATACGGTAATTTGGTGGCAGTGCCCTAAATGGCCGATGGAAATTTTGTCAGTGTCATAGAGAAAATTTTCTGGGGAGGATAAGAAAATCAAAGTTTGATTGAGTCAGTTTTCAGATAAAGGCGCAGCATCCTCTTAAAATCATGAAGATTATCTGACGAACTTATCCCTGTTGGAAGGTCATTTCAGAGGATAATATACCTGAAAGCGAAAAAGAGCGCGCTTCGGGGCGGACGAAGCCGTAGTAGATATAATCAAGGATAAATTACAAAAATCATATAGAAAAGAATAGGTTTATTATAGTACTCTTGGGCGCTGTCAGTCTACTTCGGACTCAGGAAAAAAACCTAAACCAAATCCAGTAATTTCGTCTGCACTTCGATCGGTTTTGTTCTGGTGTCTGTTTAATCAATAGAGCACGAATTAAGAGTTTGTATTAAGGTTGAGAACCTGGTTTTCAAAGCAAAATAGTAGCAAAGTTAACAAAGAACGATATATAGAATATGGAGATTTCAGTGTGTAGTTTGGTATTTCTGGGAGCATGAATATGTGAAACGTTAGGGTGACTGCAGAGGGATGTGAGGTCTTCTGCGACACTCACCTTCATGTACAGCCTCCACGTGACCTTTGAGCCTGGACTTCTGCGAGAAGAGTTTTTGACAAATGGAGCACTAATAGGGCCATTAGGCCTACAAAAGGAGGAAGAAACGAGGTTAGAGGAGCAGCTAGGAGAAGGTGGGCGCAGCATACCCTTATGGAGAGCATCTACGTGCTTCCGAAGATCCAATTTTCGGGAGAAACTCTCGAGGCAGTCCGGACACTGAAAGGACGTTTCACCTGTGGACAGACAGCACACAGAAGGGGCCGGTTAGAGTGGCACAAACTGACGACGTCGATTTCTTAACTTAGAACCTAAACCCAGCTAATGATGATGGGTTGGCGACCACGCTAACTATTGGACACACAGGTAGCAAGTCAGTACTCAGAACTACTGAAGAGGGAGCTTTAGGGACTATCATAATTTGGGGACCCTGTCTGGCAAGTCGGTTTCCTATGATTGTTAGCCAATTCGCTCTGGGAACTGACCTGCCCACTCAGACGTCAGGGGTAGACGCGCATGATCGCCCGTTAAACGGCTGCCATCTTGAAAAGGTAGACGGCTTTAAATACCTCAATGTGAGACTGCGGCCAAATAAGCACAGTAAGGACAACATTGTCTCCCGAGTTGATGTTGTCCACCGGGTTTTCTCAAACCTTAGGAACTCCCTATGGATCCGACGCGACCTCTCCATCGTCACTAAGATTCGCGTGTGCCATTCATCCGTCTGGTCTGTCCTTCTTTGTGGTTTTGAATGTTAGGGTCTGCGCGTAGAGGCCGAGCGAAGACTGGAGATAGTTGACCACCACCGCTTGAGGATCATCTTTCGAGTGAAGTACGCAGACTTTCGTCTCGCTGCGACAACATCGCAAGAACAACCCAGACTATCCAAGAAAGACAACTGACGTGGTTTGGGGACGTTCTTCGTCGGCCACCTCAGGAGTCCAGTGTTACTGCACTCATTCCGGCACCGTGAGCCCATTGGAGGCATTGACGAGCGGGTTAACTCAAAACCTAACTCAGCACGGCTAGTCGAGACATGGAGGTGGTTATTTTACCTTCGGTAGTCTGTCTGTGTCGTTGGCAAAGATAGCGAGTTGAGTTGTCCAGATCTGCTGCCTCGGATCGTCACGCGTGGGGGGTGGTCAGATCGGGACATCATCATGACCGGCTAGAGATCAGGCACGATTGCAATCGTACCAAGTACAAGTAGGTAGTCACAGATGACGGCGAAATTTCAGTTGACCCTCGCGTGCGTATGTAAAACGCAGATGACTTTGCGTCACACGGTACTGAGTCTTCACAGATGCACAGCAACCCAGAACCAACCAACAATCGGCGTTGAGTGTGCCCTGCGTAGACAGTAGGAACCTCGGTTGAACAGCAGTTTTGTTGCTGCTGTGTTTACTCCTGATGTTTGCACTTTTTTACAGGCGTCTCAAAGGACGCGTCATGAGTGTGCTGGCAGGCTGGGAAGTAAAGTGCGGAGGACCAAGCAATGGAGTGTATTCAGTCAACCAGTACGACCGGGCTGTCAAGCAGAACTATAACAACAAGCGTTTCGCCAAAATAACCATCCCGACCGGGAAGATCAGTTTTGAATGTTTTGCAGTCACCAGACAAATAGTTTACTCGGAATATGTTGGATTTAAACCCGGGCTCATTCATGCTCGGGTCCAAAGCTCTAACGGTAGTTTGGTCGCAAGGTGCGACGAGATCTACCACTGTCACACGAGGTGGGCAGTGATGTGAACTTGCGCTGCATATGCCTCACTACCTCTTTCACAACTCACCGTGCTCCGATAATAAGACAATAAAAGGTAGTTGTAGACGGGCTACGAGGGTCGAACAACCCCATTTACGCCAGCCCAACACACAACCTATCTCCTAGAGCAAAAAGAACCAAGCTTTATTAAGAGTACCTCACAACTAACGTGATTGTTAGTGGCATAGTAGCAATGCCAAGAAGGAGCTACTGTTGCTGCGTCGTGGTGATTTAAGAGGAACGTAATGTTTAAATGATGTAGAGAAAGGAACCTCAGAATTGGCCTCGGTTATTGCTCAGCAGTGCCTCGCGTCACCGACGTCGACGAACAGCGCGGATGAGCGCCAAGTGACTCAAATGTTTGTTGACTTGACCGGAGACGTCCGCGTGGTGGCTTTATGTGCGGAGAATTTGGGGAATGGGAGGTACTTAACTCATCATCAACGTTAATGCGCATGTGACCGACGAGGCTCCTGTGGGACGTGCTGTAAAGCACGCGGTTGACATTGTTCGCCACGGCATTCAAACAGCCGTGTATGTGTGAATCGGTCAGGTTTCTTTTCCAGATATAAATTTTGTTTTTTTAAATTCGGCCTAACAAAACGTATGCTGCATAAATTTTGCAAAGAAAACAACGCAACAACAGCTTCCGAAACAAGCTGCGGTGTTTATCCAAATTTCATTGTTACCTACAAATTCAAACGCTGGTTCTCGACATTGCGCTCGGATGATTTCCACCCTTAAGATGCCCATCGTCGTCAAATGACCTTTCGCGCGCAACCACCGAGGCAGACCCTCGATGGAACACCGAGAAATTATTAGAGAAACGAAATTCGTATTGGTCTACTGTTCAGGAGAATCTTCAACAGACAGGGGAGGTCAGGAGACAAGGAGATTGGATTTCATGCCAACCTTCGACGGAAAACAAAACCCAGCGTTCCACAATCTGCGACTTTTTGCCTAGCAGACAGAATATTCCATACACGATAGAAAGAGTTCCTTATTGCCCGCCTGCGCAAGCAACATTATGTAAGAAACAACTACTTATTTAACCCTAGTAGCACTAAATAGCTACCTGATGCACTCTTATCACGTAAATCTCGCTATTGGGCTATCTCTTCACCTGATTGGTCGGCGAGTTTATCGATTTCTCGCTGTCATTGGCTGGCGCGCCTGAGCTATCAGTTCTCCCACGCCGCATGCTTGTCGCCATTATTGCTTGCGTATCGCGTGCGGCGTGTGCTATCAAGTGCTCTCTGCTTCAATCTGTTATACCCTTATTTGATTCATTAATCCATCTTTCTTATTGTTGAAATGTTTAGGCACGAATGCAAACGCACTATCAGGCGGCATGTGAAGAAGAAGATCGAGGGAATGTCAGGAGAAATAGATGCAGAAGTGGATCTGATCTTTGGCGATAGCAAACGTTATCGTGCGGACTATTCAGACAGGGAGTCGTCCGTTGGTAACTCCTTGGACGTTGGAAGTGACAGACTTAGCCCGCCAATGCCATCGTTAGATGTTTTAGCGTCTGCAGACGGTATTGCTTGGGCGGACACTCATCCATAACGATGATGTGCCACTAACTGAACGCATAAGGACAAGACTGCGTGATTGGGCTTTGCAATGCCGTATTCCGCACAGTCATTTACGAAGTCTGTTAGACATAGTGCGGATGGCAGCCCCGCAGTTGCCCGAAGACCATCGTACACTATTGGTGGCATCGTATAACTTGCAAATCGTCCCATGGGTTGTGGGGAGTACGCTCATGTTGGGCTGAAGAAACAACTACGTGGGTTAGTTGATAGTGAATTCGTAGTCGCAGACGATGAAGAGATAGTGGTGAATCTAGCTATAGATGGTTTGCCTCTTTACCGAAAGACGAGTGCTGAGCTGTGGACCATTCTAGGTTGTATCATGAAGCCACTTTTTAGTAACGTATTTGCCATTTCCGTGTACTGTGGGAATGGCAAGTCGTCAAACGTAGATGTGTTTTGTAAAGACCTTATAGACGAAATAGTTGTCCTTCAAGAAGAAGGATTGCTATTCAGTAATCGTCCTGGCAGGATGCGAGTCCGCATAGCTAGTGCTATTTGTGATGCACCCGCGCGGGGCTTCGTCAAACAGATTAAGAACGTCAATGCATTTGACGGGGAACATACGTTGGAAAAGTTGTCTACCTAGAGAAAGGAGAGAAGGAGAGGAAGGATGATGACTTTACAGGACAGGAAAGTAGTCAGCATGTATTTGGGTCGTCGTCTTTTATCCGCTGTAATTTGGGTTCATTGTCTAATTTTCCTCTATATCCACTGCATCTTGTATATTAATGTGTGATGAGGAAGCTAATTCTTTTGTGGGGTAGAAATTACCGGTCTTAAACAACTTGCCAGACACAGTTGTTCACACTGGGTCCATCGCAAGTTGAAATAGTTAATAGCAGATTACGAGGGTTAAACACTTATCTTCCTACAGAGTTTTCTCAGAGGTGCCGAAGTCTAACTGACTTAGACTCCTGGAAGGGCAGAGAGTACAGACAATTTTTTCTGTACACAGGAATAATTGACCTGAAGAACATTTTACCGGCAGGGCCTTATAGGCACTTCCTCATCCTCTTCACGGCCATAAGATTGCTAGCCTCTGCGGACACTTACATGTCAAACATAGGCTACGCTAGGCATTTATTAAAGTTGTTTACCCGTAAATTCGCTTCGTTATATGGGCAGGAGCACATGGTCTACAACGTCCACAGCATCATGGATCTTGCTGATGATGTTGAACTTCATGGAGCCTTGGATTCCTTCTCATCTTTCGCATTTTAGAGTTACCTTGGTCGTCTGAAGAGACTCTTACGTGGTCCATCCAGACCGCTACAGTAAACAGCTAGGCGACTTAGTGAAGTTGACGCACACGGTGTGTGCTCGCATTGTGGTCAACAGTTTCGGCTTCTGCACAAGCACACCGGGGGCCCGATTCCAGAGGGCGTTGATGTTCAACAACAGTTCACCTGCATGGTGGGCACCGGTTTTCGAGTGGATACCTCCTCAGCTAATCGGTGCATAACCCTCGGCGACAAAATAGTGTGTGTAAAGAACATACTTCTAGACAGAACAGGACAGGTTATACTAGTATAAAGTGAGTTCACAAACATCGCTGATTACTTTCCTTATCCCGCAGAGTCATCAACCATATAGGTGTACACATCTGACTTTTCAAAAACAGTTGACTGTGCACACCTACCCATGACCTTCTCTAAGTACGTTTGTTTTCCTCAAGATAACTCCTACGTATTAATGAAAATATTAGGCTATGAACAAGCCTCCTTGGCCACTAGCACTCCCGTCCTCTCCATTGACAATGCTCGTTGACCCTACAACCACACAGTACCTAGTTAGTGGTTAACAAGCATCAAGGGATGTAGTGGACGTAGTTAGGGGTGAAACTACTATCACGTATTTTTTCCCTGTGTGCTTGTAGACATCCGTGGCTTAATCTTCCAGTGACGAAGAGAATGGTCGGCGAAAATCTACTAGACAACGCCGCAATCCCTTTGATATGCGATACTGGGAACTAGGAGACCCGCCAATGTCACCGGTAGGGAGTTTCAATATACTTACGACGGTTTCTGCTAAGGATGAAAGATAGTCTGATCGTAATTCTGTTGACACCGCTTAGAACAAATGAGGCAGGGTCGACGTTTATTAAATCGAGGCCGCCTTCACAAGGCGGCTGAAGAGATCCCTTGAAGGCCTTGGAAAAAGACGTTCTCAGCCGGATTCTCCTCTTAATGATTCTGACGGTTAGTGAAGCTCAACTCTATTTTCACATATTTGGTATATAACCGTCAACAGAACCGTCCTCGGCCCGGCCACGAGAGGAGTAGTGCAGATAATATTTGTATTTTATATTTTTCTAATAAATCCTAATTTTTACTTCGTCATAACGCCTTCATTCAACTTTCTTTGGGTGGGGGTCGGGGCAACGTAGTTCCATAAGTAATTAATCAGATGAGAGGTGCGTAAAAAAGCATTCACAGGTGCTAAAACGAGAAATTCGCAAACGAAAGGCGTCCCGCAACTACACAGCGCCGTATCGCGACTGTTCGCCGTTGTTTCCATGGCGACCACATGGAGAAAATCCGCTATAAATCGGTCATAGTATCTCGACTTTTCCACAGCGAGGCGCCATCACCTCGCAATGGAATTGCTACCAGGGAATAGGGATTTTTCCTATTCAATTTCTATGCTTCTATAAATTCAAGTGTATTTTATAGAACAAAAGCATAAAATATTTTTTTATTTTAGCCACTTGATAGCAAATTGCGTCTTCTTTTAATTGTATACAAGGAAACAGAGTGTCTTACGATTTGAAAAGTTTCTAATTAGCAACTTATAAAGTGGGCGATGCGAACAGCATTCATTGCAAAACTTACCGAGCCTTATAGTTCGGAAACCTCGAATGTAATTGTAAAGACAGGTCGGGTTGAAAATTACTCAGGAATTGAGAAAGCGTTTAAAACCGAAAGCCCTTAAGGAGGTATAGTCGGCTATAAAATGAATAGAAGAATAAATATTTTTATGCATGTTTTTGGCCAAATATATTTGCTGACATTACTGGAATATCTGATCATTATGCGACATAATAAATAGTACTTCAACCCTGCTTAAGTAACCAATCGTGCGCCGCGTATGCTTCACTCCCTCTTCCCACACTCACCGTGCTCCGATGGTGAGGCAATGACAAGTTGGCTGTAGACGAGTGTGAGTTCAGAGGTTACGAAAGTCGAACAACCCCGTTGACTCGTGACCTATACGACCTATCTACTAACGTGATTGTTAGTGGCATAGGAGCGATGTCAAGAAGGACTATTGTTGCTGCGTCGTGGTGATTTAAGAAGAACGTATTGTTTGCCTGATGTGGAGAAGAAAACCTCAGATTTGGCCTCGGTTTTCGCTCTGCAGTGCATCCCATCCCGACGCTAACGAACCGCGCGGATGAGCGCCAAGTTAATCAAATATTTGATTATGTGGCCGGAGACGTCCGCGTGGCGACTTAATGTGTGCAGAATTTGAGGATCGAGAGGTCTTTAACACATCATTAACGTGAATGCGTATGTGACAGGCGAGGCCCCTGCGGGACGTGAAGAGGAAGGACATGTGAGGGGTGTTGGCGGAGGCCGCAGGCGTTGGGTACTTAGTCAAAATGTGACCGATCCGCGGGTGTCCAACCGGTCGATGCTCGACTGAAAGGTCCGATCTTAATGGCAAAAGTGCGTACTGGGTCCGTACTGCTGACGATTATCTCCTGCGTTCTAGCGGTGTCGCTATTTCGGTGGCCATGAATTTGTCGGCAAAGATCGAATCCAAGGAGTAGTTCTTCTTTGTGATGCTACGGCAAATCACAAGGTACAAAAAAATCCCACCCGGACATCGACTAAATGCTGACAGTGAAAATATATTGGTGACGATGGTAAATGGTACCCCCAGTCTAACATACTGGTCATCTCGTCTCAAACTACTCCATTTGACTGGTTTTAGAGATAGCTTCTCCAATGTAAACTACTGCTCGTTATTTTTGTCGGAATTATGAAGGTGTTCATCGGATCTAATTCGATTAATGGCACTTACGGAAGATTCCTAATGTATTTATTTAGCGTCTTTTCTGTCCTCCTTCTCCGCGAGAGCCTTTAGGAACGTCCTCCTACAAGCACCATTTCGGCATGTACTTATTCGTCATCCCCGCGATGTGACCTAGAAACGAGATGACGGTCCTTGACACGGATGGTCGAACAAGCATAAGCAGTAAGGAATAATGACGCTAACTGTCAAATCGTAATTGATCCCGATGAAAATTAATCGCATCGTCAAGTTCGTCGAGGTCGAAATTCTCGCAAAAAAATGCAGACGTGTACGGCGCGAGCTGTATGAGTCATGGTTTTTCAGATCGCAGTCCATTGACAGTCGCTTTCACCTTCCAGCATAGTTTACTTTCAAATAAACATTAGCGACCACAAAAGATGGACTAAGGCAAAAAAGCAACCACTGCACGAACAAGGACCATCTACATTGAATGTATAGAAGCTGGATCTTATCTGTACTGCAGCCCTAAAGTGTCGCACTATCTTTATTCGCTGTCCTCTATCTGAGGATGGGCGTAAAAGAGTGTAGAAAACGTCAGGTAAATCTAATTCTAGTTCCAGATCTCGGTCATGTCGGCAGTTTCTGTGGGTTCGTGGCACCCGTGCGTTGGCGACTAGCCTGAAATTGGGACACCACGATGGGGGGAGGGGGGTCCCGGGTTCGCTGATGAGAGATTATGTCAGGTAATCAGTCCAGAGTACTCCAAATATTGGGCGTTTTAATTTAGGGGTCTAACGCGCTCAGCAAAAATATATTCCCATGCAAAAGTAGGTTTCAAGATGATGACTCACCTCTGTGAATGGCTTTGATGTGCAAATTAAGATTACAGTTCTCGGTGATGGACTTTCAGCATGAGTTGCAGGCAAATATCCTTGGACCTAGACGCAGCCATAAAGGGGGGGGAGGGGGACAATAAAGCTGACTCAAATTATAATAATAATAATAATAATACCTATAATGATAATAATAGTAGTAATAAGCGTTCCCGGGAAGCCAAACAAGCGCTGAAAGACAGATGAGGCAATGGAAAATGCGAAGATGTGAGAACCCTTTACCTATCAGCGTGCTCTCTCTCTCCCTCTGAGATCAGTGGAAATGTGTAGGTCCACATACAGTGAGGTAGATGAGTCGTTATAACGGTTGACTCCGACCAGGGTAAAGTCGTTTGTTGTATTTACACTCCAACGAACCCAAGACTGATGCGTGCAGTGAGAGTGACTTGCTTAAGGAGGGTGTTGAAAGAAGGCCGGAGGTCTGGGTGGGGGGAGAGGTGTTGGAATAGCAACAGCCCAACATCCTCATAGGACACAGACAGTGTGTTGACAGTTCGCCTGCACTGATCACGGTCTCCGCAGCAGTCGCGTGCAGATAGACCACGACGACCGACTTACTAGACAGGTCTGACGTGGCCCTAAGTAGGTCAAGGTGTCTGAAAGTAGCCAACCAGGCAGTTAGGACGGCAAGCCTGCGCGAACTCTAGTCATTTGGCGCATGGCGGGGACGCGCAAAGTCAGCACCCTAAGGGTGTCAGCTAAATTAGCTCTGAGCAGCCAGGAACCGGTCTGTGTTGGTTGGTCCAGTTGGGGGTTACACCAACGCGCATTCACAGGTGGCGAACGGTGAGGGCCGGTTGCGGAGATGCGAGTTCTCAATTCCGACAGATCATTTACTGACTGTTTGCTCTAACGTTTGTTCTGACGTTCTGATGTGGCCTGGAAGGCTGCCAACTGACGGATAACTTGGACCTCGCAGTCGAGCCAGTATGAGTGTTTATGTTGAGCGGCGAACTGGTGATCTGAGGCAGGCTGCAACGGCTCCTTCATAGTGTGACCTCAATGACACCCCCACGCCGTGGGATTCGAGCCGGGTGTGATGGTATGCCTGGGTGTGGCTTCGGTCACGCCAGCGTTTGTTCTTGTTTTTTTAGTATCAGTATGAGTGTATTTCGAGGAAAGTATGTGTGTGCCTGGGTTGGAGCCTAGATCCTGGTCAGTTTGTACTGTGGATCAGTGTACTTTCAAGGCCAGGGATCTTGATGATAAGCTTGAGTACGAGTTTCTGCCGTGTCAGCCATCTGCGCCCTCTCCCGTCCCCGTTTGGGCAGAAGGGGTGCAAAAGATGCTGCGCAAGTCTGCTATCACCATAGACGAATTTATGCACAATTCACCGCGCCTGCCCTCAGCCTCCTGTAAGCGCACAGTTGACATCGACGAACTGTCACCTCAAACACCCTGACGTGCATGCACTTCTCGCATGTGCGGCCTCATGCTCCTTCTCCCCACCAGTTGATAGGCACGCACAGCGGACTGGTGCATGACAGAGTAGGCGAGACCGGCTCTGGGGCACACGCTTTCATAGAAGTTCGGAGACTGGCCCGCGTATGGCACGCGTAGACAGAATGCCTGCCCTCGCTAGATACCGCGCCCGAGCCCACCTTCTGTTGTCTTGCCATTGTCTTGACACCGTGACCTCAGTCATGCGTCCACTCTCCTGCACAGTCAATGCAACCACCCACTTCCCGTACGACAAAATTCCATCGCATAATTCCTCCCTTTCGGACGCCCTCGCAGTTACCGAAATGGTTACACCGTCATGACGAAGGCGTTAGCAGCCTGCCATGCGGACTCGATACCAATTTTCTTCTACTGTGACCTCACACTTTACCCTTGTCAACCACTGGGTCCTCGCCATTCCCAGTCCTCTTGAGTTTGCTAAGAGAGAGTGAGGCAGACGCTGCGCAAGACCGTTTCACAAAAAGCACTCTTGCGTAAGTCATGGCTGGGCTCTCCTGACGACAATGGGCTCTCATTGAAGATTTAGAAAGCTGCACTCATGTGACTTGTCCGTTACTATCCGTCTTCCACTGACTGTTAAGGAGCTTGTGTCTGTTATGCTTTGATATAGGACCTGAAACCTTCACATGCAAGAAATTCCTTTCGAGCAGTGTTTGGCCGAAGAAGCATAATGAGTCAGTGTGAGGAGACTGCCACCGACAAATCTGCAAAGCGGTCTGTCAATACAGGAGGTTGCGGCAGGAAGATGTAGGCGAGACTAACGACGGGATCAGCATTACTCGCCCGGTGATGACGACGACGCTGCCGCCTGACAATGTATGAGCCCCCTTCCCCAGATGATCAGCTCGTCTGACGCAGGTGATGATAGAATGTTATTGCCGACAAAGGCAAGCGAGACTGGAATGGCCATTTCCGGCTTATTAGTCGGCGTCAGCCAGTCAAGAACATCCTATGATCGAGTAAATTCAACAAGTCACTCATTGTGGAGGTTCGAAAGCCTATTGAGATGTCGTTTCTTGTTCGTTCCCCAACCATTTTAGGTCTCAAAGCTAAAAATCAATAGATCGGCAACGTTTATCGACGTTACTCTCCATAATCGCTTTTACTTAAGAGCAACTAAAGGTTAGAAATTGAGTCGACCACACTGACGGTCGAACGTCTGAATAAGTTAACTGTGAAAGAACTGCTTTCGGCCTTTATTGCGGTTTATGCTGGCAGAATTTTTAACTATACGTTTTTTCACGCGTGCGACTATGGTTGATACAAAAGCTGGTGCGCCCTGTTTGACACAAACTGCCACTTATCCGGGGTCGCAGGGATTTCCTGGCGCATGTTCTAAACAACAATGTACGACATCTACCTCCCTTTGCCGTAGATGCACTTTTTCAGTGGGAGGACGACGACAAGACAAATGGAGTGCGCATCGCGTGCCGCAAGCGTGCTGATCAACATGACCTCGAGGCGTGGCCCCCTATTCAAGTCAAGCAAGTAAAACGATTTTTTATCTAGCGGTCGGGTCGTCCTTGCCCACACGCCTAGAAAGCGCGTCGTCGCTGTGAGACTGGATGTAACTGATAGATTCGATGGCATACCGCCCGCCCGCACAACCACTGGTTACTGCCCAAACCGTGAAATGTGCCAAAAGGGCGAGGGGAGGCACCCTAGGATCAATACAATTCGCGAAGAAAAGGCGCGCTTTCGGTGTCTGAAACTTAGACGACGCACTCATCCACGACAGCACAGCTTTACCAGACAGGCCTGGGCAAAATGCCATGCAGGGCTCTGGGGATTACCTGCTAATTGTCGAGTCTGACCGGAGCCCTCCGGTGTGCAACAAGTCGCCGGCAACGCCAGTCAGCAACACCACAAAGCCATGCAGCAAACAAACATGATGTATTTTGAGGGGAAGTTAAATTAAATTGGTAGATTGGAAGATTGCATTGGAAGTTAAATTAGATTGGTAGACTTTTTTGCGGATTAGTTGCGAAGCAGAGCAGGTTTTGGGGTCGAAAAGATTAAGATAAGGAGTCGAGCTGGAACAAGCGAGGAACTGTGGTAGCCTTACTCGTGCTGCCTGAGACAGTAAAGAAAGGCAAACTGTTAAGGTAAAAGAGGCATGTCTCACGAAGACTAGGGTTCCAGTGTTGATAGTATCACACACAGGTGTTGTTCACGGCCTGCGATCACCGGCAATATCTCATGAAATTTTAGCCGGCATTCTGAAATCTGTTTACGACCAGAGGATATTAATTAGATAGGAGTGGCGGTAGTGACTACAATGCAGGATAATGCCCCGATATCTTTACCACGCCAGGACTGCGTCTTTTATACGTGTTCCTTACCAGCCGCCTGCAACGATCACACTGAAAAAAAAGAACCGAACAAACAGCATGAATTTTCACTACCGATTCTGAACGTCGTTGAAAACCAAAATATACGTCATAGAAAGCATGCAGCACAAAATATAGTTTCTTTTACTCATTTGGCAGAAAATCACTGCCTTTCTTCTTCTCCTTCTTCTCTAAATGTTATGTTCGAAGTAGGGCATCTTTGGCGTTTGGTTTAAACTTGAACCCGACCTGGGGTTGTAAGTGCGTCTAGGGTTTGTGAACTGCAAGTTTTATACTTTTTGTGTAAGGAAAATCATATTTGTCTCTATGCTATAAAGGAAGCACCACATAGAGCTCATAAAATTGTGCATCACGTTGCGTAAACACACGGACACAATGCTAAATGAATGGACACCTCACGGCTTTAAAAGTCTCCAGATTGCAACATTTCTCAAAGATGAAAGCTACATTTTCTTTAATACGTAATATGCCACTAAGCTAACATTAGGCGAAATATTTTCGAGGAGGTTTTGGAATCATGTATATTTGAATGTATGAGGAAATCAAAGCTCTATGGAAAGAATTTAAGCTAGATATGTAGTCATATCTATCGCGCGCAATTCTAGCCAGCTAATGAAAAGAAGGACATTTAACAGCTGGAATCTTGGTTCGACCAAATTAATTCGAGGTTTCGCTGCTAGGCAGTCCCGTCAGGTGGAAAACACATTAAGAACCACCATTAGCAGTTCATAGTGTACAGTACGTGACCTGTCACATAAAACTTGATAACGGATGCCGATGCGAAAATTTTTGTACATCTTTAACGTGGTGGATTTTTATTGTTCATTTATATTTATATACGAACGGGTCCTTTAAGACGAGGTTTGAAATTCTAAGTCTTCCGAACTACAACATTTTCGTCTCTACCTCAGTGTTAAGAGCACGCCGGTCTACAAAAATTCTTGCGTGGATTGCGTTTTCTATGATTTACGGAATTATCTACTCGAAAGTCACGATTCTTTGGCGACAAAGGCTGATTCGAAGGACGCGCCATTCCTCATTTCTGCTGTTTTTTCAGCCAATAAACTCGGATTATCCTTAGAGACATCTGGAACAACTCTGCATAGGCTGAGTTACCCTTCTAATCTTATTCGTTGAATGCATCATATTTCGAACATGCTCGCTAAAGTCCTAGAACTAAACAGCGACTTCCTGTGTTTGCTCGGCGATCCTCTTTAAAACGAAGATATTCATCATATTAAATGACTCTCAACGACCAGAACGAAGTCAAAGACTTTCCGTCTCGCATCTGAGGCAAACATCCCACCTAATCGTTTTTTTTCTTGTTGGATATACTAAAGTAGCACAAAATGCCGAACTGGGAAGTAGTACAAAGTGTTGCTCACTGCGGGGTCGAACCCTGGACCACACTAGTGGAGGTTGCGACGAAGCCCACTGCGCTATCGCCGCACACCTTGGCGGCCACTCTGAAAGCCTTAAAAATTGGTTAAGACCGACGCATGCGGAAACTTCTTGCAGTGGTTGTTAAACGCTAGCTTCAAAGTTAAATCAACGAGAGGAAGAAGTTAAAAACATGCAGAATCTTATTCAGCCGACTTTCAGGACAGAGGATAATTTGACAGCATCTACGCACAGGGTAACGAGGAGTAGAGCGTGAGACACTCTGTATATGCAGTATCAGACCCTAGTTATCATTGGTGACGTAAAAGCTCCAAAATCAGTAAAGAATGTGAAAAGGTTGACAGGAAAGATTTTGGAAAAGGGTCGCAAAAATCCGAAGGCGAAGATATCTGTCTCTCCAGAAAGGAGACCGGAGGCCGAGGATGAAAATGATAAAGGTGGACCGAAAAAGAGGAAAAAGATTCCCCAGACAGTATGCGCACCTCCTGAGCATAATGTGAGTGGAGCGTCCACCAACACAAGACTGAATAAAAATAAACCCAGAGGGGGAGTGGAAGTACATACTCTCACGAATATTCAAGCAACTAGCGCTGAGGTCCAGCTTCGGGAAGCCTCATCATCGGTCAGACCAATTATCCAACAAAATTCGTCGGATGGAGGCGACGTGGACAGATCACAATGCATAGTCGTCCATGGTCTACGTGAATCAACCAACGATAACCCCATATGTACGATAAATGATGATACAATGATCTTCCAAGAGTGTCTCGGTAGCATAATAAAAGAAGATGAAGCCATTAAGATTCCGAAACTTTTCCAACTGAACTGTAAAGATAGAGCAAGCTCTCAAGAAATAAAACCAAGGCCTTTAAAGATAGTTTTAGAAAGTAAACTCCAGAGGGATCTTCTACATGAACGAACAGTAGGGGGGATCCCTGGCCATAGTGGTCTTTTTTTTCAACCGGATTACTCAGTACAAGAGAGAATGAAATGGAGGGCGCTGAAGGCGGAGATGGTGACCTTGAAAGAGCAGGGAGAGAAGGGACTGGCCATAATGAACGGAGTGATTGTTCGACGACAAAAACCCCTCTTGTGGAGGACGCCTGTCATACTGACGATGACAACACGGCCGGCCAACTTATTCGACATAACAACCTTCATAAAATTCACTTCTTCTACGGAGATGTACAAAGCCTCTTGAACAAACTCGATTTACTTAAAATTATTGTGGCTGAACTATGTCCTAATGTTACTGCATTAACTGAAACGTGGTTCACCCCAGATGTCACAGATCCCAAATACAGTTATATGGTTATCAAGTGCTAAGACAAGACCGAACCAAAAAGCAAGGTGACCGAGTTGCCCAGTATATCAGCAATGCGGTCCATCTAACCCTGTTGAAAAATGTGCAAATGATCACGCACTAGAGATCTTGCAGTGTCATTTGCTGGTCCCCAAAGCCGAAAATGTTACTATCACCGTTGTATAAAGGCCTCCAGATGTACCTGCCGATGAAGACCAAACGTCAATCTTTCGACTACGCGAGGACAGTCGAAAGCAAAACATTATTATTGTTGGAGACTTCAATGCTCCGCGGATTAACTGGGACCTTATGACAGCTAAAAGGCCACAGACAAGGATTCATCCAAATGCTATTAGACAAGGCATTTGATGAATTTCTGTTTCAAACTGCACGAACCGTGACTCGGATGCGTGAAGGACAGAGAGCTAGTTGCCAAGGCTTTGAGTTTACTAAGAACAAGGAAAGCGTTAATGAAATAAATGTAGGCCCGCGCCTAGGTCCTTGTGATCACATGACATTAATGTGGGAGTCGACACTCGTAGCTGTCCCCGAACGAAGCTCAAAGTCGTTAAGAAATGTCTGACGGGGTAACTTTGAGAAAATGAAATCAGAGATTGGACACACACTAAGGACAGAAGGATTACGAGGAGTTGTCAACAAATGCTGGACGACCTTCCAATCAACTATGAGAGACTTGATTGAACGATACTGTAAGCTCAAAAAACATCCAAACGGAAACAAACCGAAGTGGCTGACAACATCGGTTAAGAAGGAAATCCGAAAAAAACGCAAGCTGTTGAAAATCTTCTTTCAAACGAAGAGCCCAGAAAGACCTCAGGAATTCAGACAAAAACGAACCTTATGCAAAAGACTCATCCGAGAAGTACGAGCTTCTTATGAAATGAAGTTCCTAGAAGAGGCGCAGCAAAAACCTTAAGCGTTACATGCATATATCAGGAGCAATACGAAAAACCGGAACCATCTGGCAACCTTAAAGGACGAAAATAACGGAATTGTGAGCGATGACTTTCAAAAAGCCGAGCTTCTTTCCAAGTTTTTCCAAAGTGTATACATCACGAAACCACCCTTCTAGTCCTGTTCTTTTCCACAGCTTGCCTACCAACCACTTATAAGCCCAGTATTTTTCACAGCGCAGTTAGAATTAAGTTGGACCCGGCCAAGTCACCTGGACCAGATGAGATCCCAGGTGTACGCCTACGTCGACTAGTTGAACCACTTTCTATAATCTTCCAAAAATCGCTGGAAGCTGGAAAACTAGCTGACTCATGGAAATTGGCAAACGTCGTACCTATCCACAAGGGAGGACCACTGCTCTGTCTCTCCAACTACCGACCGGTGAGTCTGACATGCATTTTCTGCAAACTGATGGAAAAGTTAGTTAAAAAAACAATTACATCACTCGACACATTCCGCTCTCACATCACTTCAGTTCAACATGGCTTCTGCGAAAAGAGATCCTGTCTCACAAACCTGCTTTCGTCACTCGAACATTGGTCAAAGGCCATGCATAAAGGACATGCAGTTAATATTATATAATTCGACTTCAGCAAGGCGTTCGATTGCGTCCCACATAAGCGCCTCATTCAAAGTTGTCAGAAGTAGGGATAAGAGGAAATCTTCTGAAGTGGATTCAAGATTTCCTAAACGGTCGACGACCAAAAGTCACTGAGGATGGATACTGCTCAGAATGGGCGCCTATTACAAGTGGGTCCCACAGGGGTCAGTTCTTGGGCCGCCTCTATTCATTATCTATGTAAATGACCTAGTACGGGAAGTGATCTCGGACAAAGCGCTCTTTACAGACGATCTTAAAATTTGGAGAGCAATAAAAAATGAAGATGACGCCAAGATACTACAAGAGGACGTAGAGAATTTGCACGCATGGAGCGAGAAATAGTGAATGAAATTCAACGTCAAAAGATGTGCTGTAATGCACGTAGTATCAGCGAGTCGAAGAACAAATGCACCCCCATGACAGTATCTCCTGGAAAATCAACCACTAAAAACCGTAGAAGTGCAAAAAGATCTCGTTGTATTCATTAAAGACGACCTAAGCGTCACCACGCAGTGTTCTAAAGTCGCTGTGCGGGCAATGTCAGTTATGAGTGCGATAAGTAGGACGTTCATTCATTTGAATAAAGATGTCTCTGGAAAAGTATACGGGACATTTGTGCGGCCCCACCTAGAATATGCAGCAGAGGCTTGGCGGTCGTGGCTTCGGAAAGATATAGATCTCCTTGAAGGTGTACAACGGCGTGCTACAAAGGCTGTTCATGGCCTCGAAAATTTCACGCATGAGCAGCGCCTGACGGCCTTGAACCTCTATCCCCTCCACAACAGGCAGGACAGAGGTGATCTCATTGCAACTTTTCAGTTGGTAAAAGGACTTACTCTGGATTTCAACTGGGAAACGTTTTTTTAAATGGCACCCAAGTCTAATCTCAGACGACATGATTACCAGCTTAAAAGGGAACTGTGCCACACAAATCAACGTTCATCCTTTTTCTCACAGAAGGTCATTCGCCAATGGAACTCGTTGCCGGAGTATTTTGTTAATTCCCCTACCGTAAACAAGTTCAAGAGACAACTGGATACTCACCCGCTGAAAGGCAACCGGAACTGCCGAAGCCTGATCTAACGGATTACTGAATTGACTATAAATATACCACGAACAGGATTTTAACAGATCTTTTTGTGCGTCAAACTTAACCAGTGTGGAAATTTTCACAGCCCGAATGCGGTGAACAAAGCTTTTCGCAATTATTTCGCGAATACCATACCCCTTTCGCATTTATGTTATTTTATTCTATTTTTGAGTTCTCCTTACTAAAACTGTAAGCAGAAGTTATGCAATTTAACTATTTTCCCTTACATCTGTACCCTCTAAATGGAGTTTTCATGACTTCTGTCGTTTACTCCAAATAGACCGACTGCAGACTGAATGACCTGAGTCCGGTTTTAAGAAGACCAGAGATGAAGGTGGCGCAGGTGGCTGGCACTGCCGGACCCGCACCTAGGTGCACCGCCACACTCCCTGGTCCACAACAGACACATGACCAGGATTTTAACCAACGGCAAAGGTGGGTGGGCGGCAGGGATCCCAGTTATCTACTTTGATCTTAGCAAGGCCTTCGGCATGTCGCCCCATAGAAGACTTTTAGTAATATTGGAAGCTCTTTGCATCCGGCCGCCTCCACTCGACTTCATCAGGTCCTATCTGTCCAACCGACATCAAGTCGGTAATAGATACTCGACGCGTCACTCGATCACGAGTGGCGTACTTCAAGGCACTGTTCAGGGTCCACTACTCTTTCTTCTTCACATCAATGATATTTCGACTGACCTCGGCCATTCGTCCAATTTATTTATGCCGATGACTTCAAATGTGTTTACTCATATTCTAAGGACATCGCAAACGTTTGTGTTGCAAAAATGAATGCCGAGTAACTACGCTTAAGCAGATGGAGTTCAACATGGCAGATGGAGTTTTCATCATCCAAGTGTAGTTTCATGTCTTTTGGTCCTGCCAAACTCCCTGGTCACATAATTTTTCAGAATAACCTACTGTCAGAAAGCTTAAACATATGCTGAGATCTTAAAATGTCCAGGGTTTCCACGCCTTAATGGCGAACTCTAGCTGCGGCTGTGCGAAAGTCCGAATGACTTTGACGAAACAGACATCATCGAAGTTAGAGGAGGCTCTCTTGACACGATAAAGGACTGGCATCGCAGATTTAACTACCTTGGAGAAGTGGAGAGAAGCCATTACCCACACATCCAAGTCTTTCTGGGCGTCTACCTCCTGCAGTGGTACGCCATTTAGGTGGCAAACCTTCCGGCTTAGAGATCGCGTCCAGCCCACTCGCAAAACATTGCACTAAGTGGCATTAAACGGCAAAAGCCAGTCCGGTGACCATTTCTCGAGTCGGGTCAGGTCTGCCTGAAAGCGTTCTTCGTCAAATTCAGTTCTGATGACGCTCCAATATTTAACATCATCAGCGAACATGGCGATATCACAATTCAGTTTACAGACGCAGTCGTTGACGTATATAATGATTAGGGTAGGGCCAAGGACGGAGACTTGAGGAACGCCGTTTCAATCGCTACCTCCGCCGACAGCATGTCATGGACGCGGCATATAAGTTGATCTATCTCCTAACAATGCTAGCATCTTGTTATTGTATTCTACTTTGTTTAAAGTAGCAGTTGAGCCTCCTTTGTCTGCGGGTGATGATGCCATTAAGACAGCACTTTTAATCTCCTGCCCATAGAATTGACTTTCAACGCATCGAAAACCCAGAGGACTCGCTCTTATTTCATAAAATGACCAAGTAACCCTCTATATAGATGTACCTGTTGCTTCGATGATATGTTTGTCGTCGTTTTTTGATAATCTGATCGGTGTTACGATAAGTAGGAGAGACCGTAGACATTGCAGTGTTTCTCGGGGAACCTGCACCTGACGGAACATCGGTCCAGAAGCAGACATAATGTCAATTTTCCCCTATCTGAATCTCAGATGTACCCAAATAGTAAATAGATGAAATCAGGTCCCGAGTGTAGTTAATCGTTTAGGGACTTTGAGGCTCATGATGGGGAAGATCAAAAGTGTAGTCTGCATCTTCGATTTGGGTCTCCTGAGCATATTCAGGATGGAAGTCTTCAGATCTCAGAATGCGTTTACTCCGTTGGTGACAACGATGTAGGGCAAATAATATATTGCTCGGTAAGATGGACGAATGAGCTTCTTAAGACAAGGCTTGCATATGGTGGCCATTCCGAAGACGAAGGTTTTAGCCCATAGTCTACAATACAGCACAAGTACTTGCAAGTGTAACTTTATGTTCGGCTTTTCGGTCCCCGATGGACAATTTTTTTCCATTTTTCCGAATCATGGGTAGGACTGACGTTTTTGGCAAAAGTTGTCCACAGATGCACAGTTAGTTCAAGGATCTTTAGTCGAATGTAAAACCAGGCCGAGTGTTGTCCGTTGGTTTTATTTGGTACCAGCAAGACGATGAAGATGACAGGGCAGACATGCTAACAACCTGTATAACTTGCGGGAGCACAGGCACACCTAACAGCAGGGAACCAGTTGTCAGAGAACTGCCATTGCACAAAAGGTTGCGAGAGCCATGGTTTGCTGATGACGGCACGGCAGATGCTTACATACCTTGAGACTTACAAGAGTGACACACAGCCTTGCATTTAGCCTAGAACATCACGCTTCAAAAGTTGAGTATCCAGTAAATCGTCCACTGAGAGGCATTACCTAGAGAGCACATACTTCTCACATTCGGGAGAGTGTCGTCGATCACTTAACATGGAGCCGTGACAGCCTGACTCTCAGCCCACCAGTCAGCCACTACGCACAAAGGCACGCAAGTGGGTAGACTGCGAAGATTGATTTGGGACGTCAGTAGGCAGCCGTTTAAGCCACACCGTTCGACGCATCGGGATAGTCTAGGACTCTAATCACACGTGCAGCAGAGGAGCAGCATGTAGAGGGGGCCAAGAAGCACACTTCCTACTTCGTGGGAAATGGCAATTGGCCTTTTGCGGTGGATGATGTTGTTGTATGGTGCGGGTTTTGATGGGAGATGTGATGGTGTGGTATAGTCGGCGGTTGTCCATCGGCTTTCGGGAATGCAAATGTGACCTAGTAGGCACATGCGGTATATGAATGTGCGAGGGCCGTTGAGGTGAGTCCGCATGGGGAATTTCGGCGCTCCAGACAAGGGTTCACCGATGTCTGTGTGTTAGATTTGCAAGTGACTGATTGGGACGATGTGTGAGGTGAAGGTGCGTTCTCGATGAGGACATTTGTGGACTAAGTCTATATAACGTATGTTGACGGTGGTGAAGATGCTGTTTGTCGGTGCTTCTGGATTGTGTGCAGCGTTGGTGGTTATATGAGCCGCCACAGCGGATATTTAGGCAGTGAAGAATGGCCATGAAAGACCAGGAGCGCAGTTCGTGTCTTAGGCCCCCTCCTGCCACCTCAGCTTTAGTATCCATTGAGGTGGAAGTGGTTGAGCCTTCGCGCCCGCTATTTGTGCACCGCCCGTGTCTCTGCTTTATTCGACTGTGTTGGCAGGACGACTGGCTTGTACACCTTTGATTTCGCCAAAGTGAAGGTCTTGACGATTCGAGACAGTGCATTGAAGACGGTCGAATTCTTGAGTGGCCTTGGAAATCCGGCGAGCAATTTCATTTTTGATTTTGGTGTTGCGAGAAGGGGTGCTGCCCAGATAAGTGAGGTTGTCCATGGCTTGCGGGTGGGCGTCCTTCAGGCTGATTGTGGGTGCATTGTAGTCTACGATGGGTGAGGGTGGGTGTATAACCACCGTTTTCTCCGTGTTGATAACCAGGCCGAAATTGTCGCGGGGGGCGACGAACAGGTTCGTGCTCCTTTCATGTCCTCTGCTGAGGTGGCGTTTAGCGCGCAGTCGTCGACGAAGAGCAGTTCATGGACGGAAATAATGGATGCACGCAACTGAAAATGCATCGGCCACTGATTGAGGAGTTTGTGGTCCGTCCTGTAGACGACGCGGATTCCCGGATGTCCATTATCATTGTAGAGAGACTAGGAGCGAGGACGCGGCCCTGCTTTACTCCATTGGTCACTGCGAATGCCTCTGGGACGGCTCCTTTGCCTGTGACACGCGTTGTCATGCGATCATGGTGCTGACGCAATATCGAATTAAATCGCCCTGGACAGCCGAATCTCTGCATGCTTTTCCAAAGTCCTTCGCAATTCACCGTGTCAAAGACCTTCGTCCGAGTGTAGAGTAGACGTGAATCCGCATCTCCGGACACTTCTTCCCTAGCTGACGAGCGGCGAAGATGATATCGGTGATGCTGCGATGACGGCGGTACCATCGCTTCTTAACGGAGACGTTTTCGTTGTCCGCAGCGACAGCGGCGGCGGGGACTGGAAGGTTGGCTGGTCTTTGAGTTAGTTTATTCCTAAAATGGGCATGGCGAGCAGGCAGAGACAAGAAAGCAATATTCAGCTTACCTGGGAGTCGTTTACCTTGGGGTCTCCTAAGTGGCTGTAGGCGCCTCCTCATCCTTAAGATGATGACACGATGTTCAGATCATCCGTCGGTACCCGAGATCATCTTTATCATCAGTACGTCCTGCTGGTCTCGCCTCCGTATTTGGACAATGTCCATCAGGGGCCAGTATCACGACCGAAGGTGCAGCCAGGTGGCCTTCTCTCGCATTTGAAGACGGAAGAGGGCGTTGGTCAGGATGAGGCGACATCCTGCAGAGATTTGCAGGAGAAGCAGGTCATTGCCCTGTTTACTGCATTGGCGCATTTATTCTCCGTCTGTATCTGACGACGACCCGGGGATCTGGCGTCAAAAATGCGCACAATAAACGTCCTTTTTGCCAAAAGCACGCATTCGACTTTGGCATAGTTTAATAGCTAACCTTTTTGTACATAACCTAAAAGAGTCTGACGGCGAGCTGAGGAACCAGTCTCAAAAATTTACGCGTTAAAGGTTATTTTCTTCCCAAAGAATTTTACATAATATCAAGTAATTTCGTGGGATGCACGTTTTCCAGTACATATATGTAGATATATTTGAAAAAAGGCATCTCAAGAATCAAAATTCGAAAGGAAAAAGCTCTTCGGGTAAGACAAACAAGTTTTATCATACATTTTCGACCTTGGTCCCACAAGTCGTCTTCAGACGCGAAGTAAATGTGCAAACCAGTTAAAATTTAAACATGCCGAAAAAAATCAATGTTGCCCTGTCACTCCTGCTGGTGTAACGTTCTGATTGGCTAACGCCTTTTCCACTTTTCCTTGACGCTGTTGTACATCGTATCTAATTCTGCGTGTCGATTGATGCATGCGTTATCAGAATGGATTGCGTCTCAAAATTCACGACCCTTTTAGTTGAGCAGACACCTACAATGCGAGTTCTGTCCGAGGCGAATTTGTGTCCAGTTTCCAGCTAATGCATGGCAACTTGGGACAAGTGGTCTCGACTTTTTACAGCCAACTGATGTTCGTGTATTCGTGTAGAGGCCGATTTCCCCGTTTGATCACAGTAAACCGCATTACAGGTGTTGCATGTTATCTTATATACGACTTCCTTCTTATCTAAATAGCCAACCCTATCCTTAGGGTGAACAAGCTAGTTACAAAGTGTTGTCTTCGGTTTGTGCGCCACATGTATTCGGTGCATCCTCAGGTGTCTCTTAACTAGTTCGGACACATTCTTAATGTACAAAAGTGTTCGCCAGTTTTTCGGCTTGGCCGCTTGACCGGAACAATCTAGTTCCTTCTCTTTCTAATTTGACTCCTGTCGTCTCATGCATCGGTGTACAAAATATCTAGGATACCTATTCTGGGAAAACAGTCTGAACAAATAAATCAGTTCTGTTTTTATATGTTTCGTTGTCAAAGCAGTTAGTTCTGACTCGGTTAAGGAGGCTGTTCACGGCACTCCGTTTGTGAGAGATCGGGTGATTGCTTTCGTAATGCAAAAGAACTTCCGCGTAGGTTTCCTTGCAGTAAACCAAAGTGTGAAATGTCCCGTCAGGCTTTCTCTGTACGAGGACATCAAGAAACGGGAGTTTGTTGTCAGCCCCTTTCTCGAGTGGGAATGTGATTCCTGGAAGTGTTGAGTTAATAATATTGTGGAGTATTTCCAGTTGATTACTTTGAACAATGAAGAACGTGTCATCAACCTAACGTACCCATAATTTGAGGTTAACTAGTGGTAAGGCAATAGCCTCTTATTTCTGCATTGTGACTTCTGCGAAAAAACCAGAGATGGGTGATCCCATAGGGGTTCCCTTCAGCTGCTGAAAGTATTCCTGTGCAAATGAAAAGTCCGTTTCTAGACAAAGGTCTATGAGTTCTAACAAAGCATATGCAGGGATATCCATGTCGTAGTACAGAAGACGTTACTTTGTACATTGTCTTGCTAAATTCAATGGCATGGAGGTGAACAGAGAGACGACATCGAAGGATACTAATATTTCATTTTCTGCGATTCTCAGCCCTTGTAATTTTTCCAGAAACTCTGTTGAATTATTGATTGATATTTCGCAGTCTTTTTTCAACGGATAGAGCTTTTGGACTAGCCATTTAGAAAACTTGTATTTAGGTGCACCGATTAACGATACTATCGGTCGCAGTGGTACTTCAGGTTTGTGAACATTAGGTAGTCCATAGATCTTAGCAGTAACTGGTTCAGTTTGTCGTAACGATTTGACAATATTTCCTGATATTTGCTTCATTCTTCTAAGACGTTTTAGAACTTTTTCATTGGCCGTATTCTGCGCTTTGGTGGGGTCCGTGGTAAGAGGTTTAGAGGTTGATCTGACGTTCAATAATGATAACTCCGTTTCGTTGTATTCTGCTTTGTTTAAAATAGCACTTAATCCTCCTTTGTCCGCAGGACGTATGACAATGCTTTTGTCACTTTTTAATGTTTTTAATGGTTTCCTTTCCTCGCGTGATAGTACTAAGAAGGGATTTCGGCTCTTTAAGGCATGTACAGTGCTATTCCGGATAGTGAAACGTTCATCGTCCGTAAGATTTTCTGCTAATTTTATAGACTCCAAGTTTGCAAGGAAGTCTAGGTATTTCGCATTGGACAGATTATATTTTATTCTCTTAGAAAGTACACTTTCTTTGGTTGTCGTAAGTCTTCTAGCTGACAGGTTCACTACCTTCGTGAAGCGAGTTTGGCTTGTGGGAATTCGTTGAGAGATGGCCATCCGTTTATGGTCTTAGACGCTTCTCTTTTTCTGTCTTTCGATGTTGGAAACACAGGCAATTGTTTCGTTTAGAGATTGAATTACATGTGAAGGGAGATTATCTCGACAGAATTCCGCATGCTGTTCTTTAGAAGCTTGGAATTTCTAAAGTCTGAAGTGAGCACTGGATATAAAAGCTCCAAGCATGTTTTGGCCGTAACGTAATACAATTTGATATCCTTGAATAGTTCTAATGGCAGGTTTTATTTGGACAGATTTTGGTAAAATCTTCTTGTTTGGGTATTTGTATAAAAACGATAATTGTTCTCACGTGAGACTTTCGCGAATCGCACACTTTACCCACTGTCTAGCTTCTAGCAAAACCTCGCGATCAAAATTCATACGTGCGAAAATTGAAAACAGACATCTCGAGAATCATAACTCGAAAGAAAAAAGGTCTTTGGGTAAGAAAAACAAGTTTTGTGGTAAATTTTCGACCTTGGTTCCGCAAGTCGTCTTCAGACGTGAAGTAAATGTACAAACCAGTTAACATTACTACTGACCCAACTGTGAAAAACTGGGCGCCTCGTTGGGATTCGAACCCACGCAGTAAGGGAAAGGCCAATCAGATCATTACTCCTGCAGCAGTAACAGGACGAAAAGCGTTTTTCGGCAGGTCTAAACGTTAACTATTTTACACGCTTCACTTCTGGGGATGACTTGGTGAACCGAAGTCAAAAATTTACAATCACATTTTTTGTCTTTCCCAATGAACTTAATTCTTCCGAAGTATATTTATGTTTACGTCAAGCAATTCTCTGTGGGGTTATACGAAGTACGCTCATGCAAGTTTGTAGCGACACAGCGGTGATAGTGTATGCTCAGTGCGCCACAACTTCAGGCCAGATCCCAAGTTGTAAGAAGTGGGACATCAGTTGGAGAAAAAATGGCTTATTTATTCTGTACAGAATAGTAAGTGGAAGTTGGCAACCGGACGATTATGCGTCCGCGAGAGCGACGAGCCGTGTGTCGTTGAAGGTTGCCGCTACAAAAGTGTCGTGACAGATTGTTTACGCATTGGTCTGGACTGCGTCCGCCTTGTGTAACTAATCAGCTAGGGGAGTTATGTTGATTGTCTCAAACCCGGGTGAGTGTAAGGGCAATTCTCGCTTGGAGCAGGCAAAGAATCGTTCAGGTTCGTGGCGCAGACAGTTAATTGCATTGAGATAAATCGAAGCGGGGCAGGCGTGCGTGCGTGCCACAGCAGGCTGTCGCTGGGCGTAGGTGCAGGCGCTAGGGAGAGATGTGATGTCATTATGGCTGCCCATAAGTTTATTACTGAGTTTTGCAATACTAAAAGCCAAAAGCTTTGGAAACAGACTTTCATAGGGTGAATTCACCCCTTTTTTCTCGAGAACATTGTGATTTCTCATACCCACTCTCGCTTTATTTTTATGAGGGCAAAATCAAATTTTCGGTTCCCGGAAGGGATTCATTTTATAATTTTGCAGTTTAAATGAATTCTTTTTTACTAGACGGTGCACAAAAACATGAAGTTTTGATCCGTGAATTTTAGTAGCGTAGGAAATTACCTGCATATCAAGAGAGGTCAGATTTTGTCCAAATCTGGTCTGTTTTCCTTTAGAAAGGCCGAATTGAAATGAATGTATTGTTTGTAGTATTTAGATTTTCTCGATTCAGTATTGGTTTATTCACCGGACTAGACGAACCCGAGGTCAAAGCTGTCGGAATTCTCTCGGGATAACTCGGTTCTTCTTTGTGGTTCTATGGAAATAAACAGTAAGATTGGCTGAACAGGATAGACTTAATAAGGCGGGGAATAGATTGAAAAGTGGATCTACATTCAAGGTGATTGAATGAGCAGTCATCGATTGACGCCAAAGTGTGGTGGTCGGTTTAAAAGCGAGCGGCGACAAAGAGCAATAGACAATGCACAAAGAACAATGAACGAAGAATGATGAGAACCGATGAATAGGGGTACAGAAACAAAGACATGGTGGTATGAGTAAAGTCTGGTTACTAACAAACAGTTAGTAGCAAAAATCAGAAGAATTAAAAATGACATCGGGGCTGTCACACCCCGCAGTCTTCTATGGCCTGAATGCGTCACGGAGATTCCATTTGATCCACTTCTCCTTCCAGTGATAAATATTGGCGGATGTCCCCCCGTACATGACCCTTCGCTGTGCGAGTTGTTACTCCGCGAATTAAATTGTCCGATCCTGCGTGTACTTCTTCGATTATTGCCTTAGGCCAGACACCTCGGGGTTTGTCTGCCTCCATTAACAGAACATGTTGACCAATCGTGGAAATCGGTTGCGCAGATTGCCACTTCCGACTAACTGCGTTTGTTGGTAGGTAGACTCTTAATCACCTCTTCCAAAAGGTGTCCGCTAGGAGTTGTGCCTGTTGCCTTCTTCAATTTAATCAATTAATCGCAATCGCACGTGATATTGGTTCGGACGAATTATTTCTTAGTAGTAGCAACTTACTCGGTGTAAGTACATACTGATCATGCGGGTCGTCTTTGAAGTTTGTTCTTCGAGGCTAAATGACTATAGCAAGCAATCATTGCGGCAGTTTTCCGAAGTAAGCACACACGTCCTGAGTCGGAACCGAGGTTTGTCATTACGCAAGCATGTTCTATGACCCGGAGTGATTGTATGTTAGTATCACCGGATTTTCAGGATAATACTTCTGATGTTCTAGCTTATTTGTTTCGTTCGCAATGACACCACGGGATAGCAGGTGGGCGGGATTCCGGCGGGATTCGATGCATAGCCATTCGTCTGGGCTAAAGAGATAGTGTATAAGCGACAAGCGATTGAGCTGAAAGGTGGGAAAAGGTTTCTAAGTGTTGCGAATGCTTCGGAGCACCACTAGATAGTCTGTGTAGCAGAAAGTTGTTGCAATCTTCACGCTTATTTCTGTGCGGATCAACCTGGCTATCTTAACGGCTACCAAAGCTGCCATTAGATCCAGGCGCCGTGTACTAGTCACGCGAATAGGGGCGATTCTGACCTAAGACAATATTAATCGAGATAGCGTTGTTCGCAACCGCGACCATGTAGGCGACTGCGCCATAAGCGGTTTCCGAGGCGTCACTAAAGACAGGGAGTTGAAAATCATAGTTTGGTTTCGCCTCCTCTGGTCTGATGCATAGAGGTACGGTGAAGTGTTCGAGGCTAGGCATTGCATTTAATCACTTTCTCCAAAATGTCCACTCTCCACCGCACATCTCTTCCTCCCAAACTACTTTGCGTTTGCATAAATTTTTAGGACATTTTTTACGAGTATCCTCACTTGGGTAATGTATCCCATCGGATCAAAGAAAAACAAAACATATGGAAGTATGGTTCTTTGCCCTGATGTATTGCATTTGCAGCGGCTTCAGCCCATTTGGATCTTAAATGGGAGGGAAGTCGTCTCACAATCGGCTCCAGAGTTCTGCTGGAATTGAGATCGCATGCGTAGTTTAGTTGGTTTAAGGTTGCCACGCAAACTTGCGTTTGTTGGCTGAGGTGAACCAACGCTGCGGTGTCGTTGCCTTTTATTTGAGGTCCATCGATTAAGCTTCTTTAAAGGCTCGGGATACTATATAATTTTGGCCGAATCATTTTCTCAAAATATCTTTGGCTTTTTTAAAACCTTCGTCGGCATCTGATATCACACAATGTTGTATAGCCTCCTTCGCTTTCCACTCACAGTACTGTATCATGTAAGTGAGGCTTCTGATGCTGTCATTAGTTTTCTTTTCAATTACAGAATGGAACTCTTTTACGAAAGCACAATAAAATTTAGGGTTCCCGTCAAACTTCTGAATTTCACGTTCTGGCAGCTCTAGATGATAGTCAGTGATGCGAACTGGAGGTTCGACATTATCATCCGAACTACCATTTCTCTGTTGAGCGTTCGCACAAATCTCGTTATCTTTATTCAATTCTTGACCTTCCATTTTCATAAGCTGTAATTTTTCCAACTCAATGCGTGTTTCGATTTCTAGTGGACGCAGTTTGCTGAGGTCTTTTTCAAGTCGCGGCCGTTCTAAATCTCTTTGATTTGAGGTGATTGGTGAAGCAGGTCGTGAGTGCAGCGACAGATCCGGAGGGCTGTTATTTGCGATTTACTCGGGCATGACTCGAATAACTTTGTTAGGATTCTTTAGATTTCCGATTCAGTGCTGGTTCATTCACCGGAATAGATGCAGCCGAGGTCAAAGCTATGTCAGAAGACAGTCATGATAACTCGGTTATTTTTTGTGGTTCTATAGCAGTAAACAGTAAGATTTGCGGAGCACGATAGAGTTAATAAAGCGAGGAATGAATTGAAAAGTGGACATACGTTCGAGTTGATTAGATGAGTAGTCAGCGATTGACGCCAAAGTGTGGTGGTTGGTTTAAAAGCGAGCGGCGACAAAGAGCAATAGACAACGAACAAACAACAATGAACGAAGAATGACGGGAACCGACGAATAGGGGTACATAAACAAAGGCAGAGTGGTATGGGCAAACTCTGCTTACTAACAAACGGTTAGAAGCAAAAACGGAAAAGAATGGAAATTCACATTAGGGATGTCACATCTTCTAAACAAAATGGTTTTCTGCGTCTTAAACCAACTCTTAAACCAACTGAAAAAATAACACCATAAGTATGATATACTTCTCACCCAACTTTCGATCCGGACATTCCACGAGTTGGGACACATACTGTGGTAATAGACAGACCCCTTGTAATTAGTCTCACTTTTTGACTCTTCTTCCCATCTCTCATAGCACAAAAGCGCCTCATTAAACAAAGTTGCCTCTGGAAGCCCATCACGGGGCCGATCTCCGAAGCAGTCATAAAAGTGTGCCGAGCTTTCTCGCCTACAGTGGTGTAATCGACGCATGTGGCGGTTAAGCTCCGTGCAATTTAATTATGGTGAGATGAAATGAGAGGCACTTCAATGTTCTGCACCTTCATGCATCCTTCTGTAATTGAATTTGCGATGGTCTGAGGCAATATCTCCAGGGAAACTCACTCAGTGCTGAGAATCACTAGAGAACTGTTAAATTGTATTATGCGTCTCCTGAATAGACAATGTCGTTTTCAGCAGGAATCACGCAGCTCCACTGACCTGGCTTCATGTGCAGCCACGTCGCAGCCTGCAACGGCACACCAGGGTGGAGCATGTCATGTGTGCCAGAGCTTGCGTTGCTGCGCATGTACTTTTCTCACTCCCTAGATGACGCCCAGATCGAGATCGAATGGCAGGGGCGTGATTTGAGCAGGTAAGCCGTAGGCTCACATTTTCTAGGCTCTCAGTCGCACAAAGCCATCTTTGTTCGCAAATAGAGATTACGAGCTTTGTGGCGTGATTGTGTAAATGGTGAAACATGTGGAGACATCCACAAAAGTCACTGATAACAGGTTGAAGATGCTACAGTAATATTTTGCCAACGGAAATGCTAGCGTGTCTTCAGACTGTTTGTGCAGCTCAAGATGATGCGTGTGATCAAAATAATCCTGGTTTTATTGTTAGAGTAAGCTTCTTAATCTCCAAATTCCGATTGATTACCACTGCTATTACATCTAATACGACCACTGATACTACTGCTCCCATTACTTCTACATCTGCCACTACCATTATTATTATTAATATTATTATTATTACTACTACTACTACTTCTACTACTATTACTGCTACTGCTATCACAGTATCTGAAAGGTCATATGGTATTACACGAATTTCCTTATAGTGATAATTCCGCCCAAACTGCGTACGCAGTCTTACAGCAGTGTAAGTACGACCTTTCTTAATAAGATGCATAGTTAAGTTTTTCAAATGAACATTCACTAGCATAATATTAATTAATTGTCGCTGAAAACCAAAATTTTAGAAAATGGCTATCTTGTTAGTCGTTTATAACGGGATAACTATGAGGGTGCAAAAGGCAACAATTAAAATTAATAGAAATTTCAAAATTCCAGTATTTTGTTGATCGTTGTTTTGTATGGAACGCAGCAGAATGCCTTTTAGACACGGAGCTGGTTAGGCTGCCTATAGCGGAATGTTGATTGTGATTATCTAGCCAAAATCAATCTTTTCTCGCATTGGGATTTTCTCATTTGCATTGTGGCGATTTTTTTGACAATTTCGCAGAGTTTTTCAATAGTAGTTTGTTCCGGACTGTTGGCAGGATAAAAATCTACCAAAGGTAGTCAAGCCGAAGTTGAAAGCCAATTGGTCTGGATCACAGGAGATATATCGCGAAACGGTAAGATGTTGTAAACTTCTGAAGATAGTACGTCTGATATAGCAGGTTTCTAATTTATCTGGTCTTTGTTACAAACGCTGAGAGGGTCTTATTGCTAATTAGCCAGATCTGAGCGAATACACCTCAGTCTGCCAGGGATATCTGCCTGCGCTATTCGTCTGCATGAACAGTAGTGCACACCGAAGATCAACCTCACAGAACTGCCAGCGAGTCTGCAGACTGTCTATACACACTGAACCGAAAAATACTGCCTACTCCCGACCTCACGATTCCTCGTTGTTGGCAGGGCACACGTCAGCCTGGTTGGTATTCCAAATTTGGCAGTGAAACCTCCTAGCCAGCTATGGCCTGACCAATGGAGAAGTCGGCTCTACCTTTTTCGTATTAATTCGTCCCCCTTCTGTGCCATCTATCAACCAATGGAATCCGCTCTGTGATACCCTCGGCCAATCAGATTCTGTAGGTCGTCAGTGCGCGCGTGCGTGCGTAGAATGTCAGGGGAGAAATAAAAAGGCAGCCCTCACGACCCTGAAGGCATTCCGTCGATTTCGCTCTGGTTACAACACCAAATGGCGTCCCCACGAGCAAAAGTGTTCGAAAACGAATTTCCCTTGATCAGAAGCTGTCCAGCCTTGAACGAAATCCGCCTTGCGGAGGAAATTAAGGACTTAACGATAGAGGTAGCCTCCCTTACCGCGAATATTCATGTTTGTTTGCGTGTTAGGTCGAGGACAGGGCGGAGCTTCACGCCAATCGTATTATATTGGCGGCTCGCATTCCGTCGTTGCGAGCCCCTCTCAGTGGCCCCCTCGGAGAGGCTAATTCTGTTCTGCGATGGCCGACCGTGCCACTGAGGTAAATTTCTCGTCCATTTGGTGATTTTGCTTACTGCTTCTGCACTTTCTAGTCTCGCAACTACGTTCGTGCAGTACGTCTACACGGGCCGAGTGGAGATGAGAGAAGACAATGCGAAGGCCCTGGTGATGCTTGCAAGAATGCTCGAGTTGCCTCACCTGGTGGACTGGGGAGTGGCATTCATGGCCAGAGGGTACACGCATTTCCTGTCTTACTGTCTGTTCTGCAGGCTCACTTTGGAAAACCTGTCAGCCGTCTGGGACTGTGCGAGGTCGCTGAACGTTGAAGCACTGACGCAAAAGTGCATCGGACTGATGAAGGCGCACTTTGAAGACTTGGTGCCAACCGAACTCTTTGTTCGCCTACCTGCCCAAACTCTGCTCACCGTGCTTCAAAGTGAAGATTTGCCTGTTTCGTCTGAAGAGCAGGTTATTGCGGCCATCTCACGGTGGGTGGATGCAGGTGCGGGCCTGGCGGATGATGACGAGAGGCTGCAAGTACATGCTCCTGTAATGTTAAAGGAAGTGCAGTGGCACCAGACGACCGCGGAATGTCGCGATCGTCTGCTGGAGAGTCATCCGACATTTGGCAAGAGTTATGAATGTCTGTAAGTATATGGCATTGCAGCCTTGTTATTTTTTCTCTAAAAGTCGGCTTCTGTTTCAGATCTCGAATTGGGTTGGTGCCGCAGACAAGGAGAAGCGGCCCTGTCCCTTCAACATTAGACCTCGTGTTCGTCAGACCTTCGTTGCAGCAGACAAAGATCCGACAATCTTCCTCTTTGGGAAGGACAAGCAGGACAGGTGGTCTGTCCTGCGTTGGAATCCGCATCTACAGCAGGCAGAACGCGTCGCTGACATGGAAGCTGGCCGGGAGGACGCCTCCTACAGTGTGGTGGATGGTGAGTTTCCTGGACAGTTGTTTGACTGAAGTCTACTGCCTCTGTGTGCAGGCCTGTCAGCACATTTTGCTGCCTACGGGGTGGATTTAGTGCTCGTTGCTTTTTGCTTTTTAAAGAATGCAAGCCCTTTTTAAGCTGGCTGCTTTATGCATTCCTCTCTTTTTTTCCGCCACCACCACCAAACGGAAGAGAGCATTTTCGTTGTTGGAGGAAGAGAGGGTGAGCGGCGTGTTGATGAGTTTCTGGTGAGAGAAGGGCGCTGGCGCGAGCGGGCGCCCCTCGCCGTTGGACGTTGGGGGCACGCAGCCGCCGTCGTGAATGTTCCCACCGCTGCCGCCGCCGACGGAGAGGAGACGCTTATTGGCGTTTTCGGTGGATTCTGGGTTTCCTCCTGTGAGCTCTATGACGTCAGGCAGGACAGGTGAGTGCAAACGCCCCGTCATGACGCACAGTTTTTTTTTCGCCAAAAAGAAAGATTTATCCCCTCTTCTCCTCACTCGCCTGTTTGCCCGAACAGATGGCACGCACTGCCCGATCTGCCGGAGGAGAGGTACGGCCCAGTTGCTGCCTGTCTGCCCGGCGACAGTCGGGTCTTCCTTTTTGGCGGCGAAGGTGAAAGCTGCACCCCGCTTGCCTCTGTGGTCTTCTGCCATTTGCGAGCAGACTGGCGCCGGCAGGAGGCGACCTCAGCGGACTTTTGGCAGTCGGCTGCCCCCATGAGAACTGCACGCAGAGCGCTCGCAGCGACGGCCTTTCGGGGAGCAATTCTGGTCGCCGGTGGAGATGATGGAGAAGACCGAGATCTCAACACTGTGGAGATGTTTACGCCGCCAGACGCCAACAGCCCCCTCGGCCAGTGGACAGAACTGGCCCACATGCAGGAGCCTCGCAGCTGGTTCACTCTTCTCACCTCCACCAACGCCGTCTTCGCTCTCGGCAACGGTACGAATGCAACACACCATTAAATGCATTCCTTCTCCTCTTTCTCCTTTTTTCTTCTGAATGCACACTCTGCACCAGCACTGTGTTTGTGTGTGCCTTGAGGCTGAATGGAGCGACCTCACTGGCGGTGTTATTATTATGGTGTCCGGGAAATTTACCTTTATATGGAGTTGTTTTTCTGTCTAGTAAACAGTTTTGAATGCATAAAAATTCATCATATCCCACCACAGTGTCTTTTAAAATCTCGGCTATAAAATGACTCCACTGTAAGCCAGTAAAAGACGTTGCCTTTGCATGAATTTTAAGAAAGAAGCCATAGAATATCAAACAACTTATGCAGCGCTGACAAAAACTCTATGTACAATATCCCATTTGACTTATTCGTCTTCCTTAGGTAGAGGACTGAAGACGAAGAAATAATTTTTACACAATTCACAATTAAATGCATTCTTTCTCTCTTTAATGCCATGCATTGGCTCAGCATGCGACACCCACGTTAATCTGACATGTGTTTTTCCCTGAATGGCCACTCTGCAGCACTTCTGTGAATACCGCCTACGCCTCTTTGTTTCCCTCTTTCTCCGTCTTAGAATTTTCTCCTTCGTAACCGACCTTCATTAAAATATTTTTTAACAGGCAACACGGTAGAGGCCTTCGCTGCCCCAGGAGGTTCAGCCGACCCCGACAACGACTTGACCGCCTGGGTCTGGTCGTCCAAGAACCCAGTGGAATCGCTCAGCAGGATTCGCGGAGCAACAAGCATTCGCATGTAAACATCAGCCACTTTCCTGATTTTTTAAAAAGAAATAAACGACTTGCAAGTAAAGCTGCGGTGGAGTTCTTACTTTAAAAGATGTGCGGTGCTCACACGAGGGTCGGCCAATTTAGAACGAGGTATGTTTTCCCGGTGAATGAAATGACTTCTTACGACACTGTGGACTGCGTGGGGTAGTTGCTATTCGGCAGACATTTATTCATCCGTCGATGTAATGCGCGGCTTTGGTAAAGTCACAAATTCATCGGTGCGAGCTTTAGTACAAACGCCAATTTATAGGAACTACTCGTACTTTCCGAATTAGAAGCATGTAGGAAGTCGATTTTCTTGGACACAGAGGTTTTCACCAAGTGGTTTCAAGTATGAAAATTTGATTGCCATTACGAGAACAATGTTTGTCAAAGGTGTCAGATATTTTCAGCACCCGAAAACGCAGACAGCAGCAGTTTGAGGCTGGGGATATAGATGAGTACGTAGTTTGTATTTACAAAGTGACCGCATCGGCCGTAAAAGCGTCATCAATTCCTAATCATGTTCGAACTCACACGGAATTGCCTAGCAAAGCCCGAATGTAAACGACACAGAGACCTACGTAAAAAGGGGCGCAAGTGAGTTAGTTGCTGGTGATTTGTACTTTTTAAGCAAGTCGTCGTGGGTGTTACAGATTTGATATTTCACCAGAAAAATGTCCCCGCAAGTGTAACTGGACAAGGGAAGTCTTGTAGCTTCCCACTCTCACGATCGTCAACACAACCGTTTGCCCTCATCGTTTTCGATACGCACGCCACGAGTGACTCCGCCTTCGGCTTGCGACACCGTGATGTCCATCGATGTTTTCTCTTTACCGATTAGCCGCAGATGGACAAATTTAGGGAGAATGAGATTCGACTGATATTTGCGCGTTGATAATGCTAGCTGTAAGTACCTGCGATGCTGCCTGTACACTTTATGAGTCAGTGGTCGTCTTCACCCTGATCTTGAATGTTTCCAAGAGAGTTTAACGCGGGGCAACCAAAGTCGTCTACCAACGACCTTTCATTTACTTTTTGCATGACTTCATAAAAATGTATGTTGGACATACTTCTCGATATTGTGAGAAGAACTAACCTACTTGGTGTACTCCTTCCCCAAGAAGAGAGCGACTTTCAGCTGTTAATTCGAAATGATCTTGCGAAATGGAATGCATTTGATGACAAAGTAATCCTTTAAACATTATGCCATCCGTCCGCACGGTGCTATCCAACTGAATGCGAAGAGGGATTTAGCTCTCTTAGATAGGAGCGCTATTTTTGAAACATAGCACGACAATCCGTAATCACATTTGTTCTCAGGAGTCGCTGCTATAATTCGCATGGGCTGGCAGGGGGAGGATGCCGAACCGCACTGCTAATTTGTGAGAAAGTGTTTCACAACAATACTGATAGGCAGAAACCACAGCAGAACTGCTAAATAGGAAATTTGCTAAGCATGTCACACCCGAATTGAACCTTTTTCCTCGTCACTGCAAAATATGCCAACATCAACACCAGGTAATAGTTGACTTGACAGAGCTAGAAAAAAATGCTGCCACATGCTTCCTTCATCTCATCCGTTATCGGCTGTTGCCAACTCTGCTGATTACCTCTACGGGGAAATTGTTTAGCACAGACTTCAAGGAACATCCAGATTCAAACAAATGATATCAGAGGGTATTTTGGGAAACAGACGTTCAAATATTACCAGGTTAGTCGGAGGGTTGCAGCCCAAGCTATGATTAGCCAGATGACACTAACTGCGTGTGAAGCTGCACGACTGCATATGCCGCCTGAGCATGCCTGACGCACATCCCTGTCGCGTGGAGGCCCGCACACCTGGTGAGGTAAAATCGATCGATCACTTGCTTAACGCGCCGCGCAACATCGATCGCAATACCTGCGTGCTTAATGCGATAAGATCCGCACCTGGACTGCCTCGAGAGAATGTCGTCAAACTGAGCCGATTGCGGCGGCGTGCACTCTCGATGCGCACTCCGAATCTAAACAATTTTATGCATTCTTGCACACCGATATTTCCCTCGTGACTCTTACTGTACTATCACTACATCTAGAATTGTAAAACTGGGAGGTCATCTAATCACGAAAGCTTGTTAGGAATCACGTACATGGCCTATGCCAGCCACCTCGGCAAGACAGTGGAACAAGTGGCTATGTAGTAAACATTAGGGAGACGAAGTTTAGATTTGAGTCTAGGGTTAAGTTTGGGTTTACTGATAAACGTCAAGTTGTGTCTCAGATTATGACAGGGAAATAGTTGCCTATTCCCAATTTTTGGTCTTGGGCATATAGATGATTCCGACCTAGTGTTGTGGAAAGTATGTATAGAGAAAAAGGAATCGATACCTTTGGAGACGACAAACATATGAGAGCGGAAGAGATGGTGCGGCATATAATCTTTTATGAGGCATGCTGCTTTAATAAGAAAAAGATTGCAACTGGCAGTTATTGCAGTTAGAGAGAGACATTTGTCTCGGGAGTTCCATAATAAATCTTGAACTTCGATTAATGACCTTGCTTGGTTTCACGCATTTACAAAATAAGTTATTAGATTGTAGAATGAAACTTATGACTAAAATTTGTAAAAATCCCCATAACTATGTTCAGAAGAGACAGTGGCGAGTGAACGTTCCTTTCGGTAACTTCTCATCCGGCCAATACAGTTACATGACTAAAACACATCTTCTCTTTCGAGATGAAGTCATTTTTTGCAATTTTTCCATCTACGGGTTAATTCCTGTGTTAAACCAAGTTAAATATATCTGCTCATTCTAAGTATGTTTGCAGAGATTGAACGTTACGAAATTATATGCGGCATGAGAAAACGAATAAAATTTGTTTTTTTCACACAGTTCATATATCTACCTGGCTTGCCATAGTTCCTTAACGGAATGCCACCGAGATTCTGTCGCAAATCCTGCTACTTATTTTGTGTTTTCAGTGATTATTATTGAATAAATGACACTTCTGCCCCTCCGTTCTGATTTCCCATGGTAATGTGGCCGTTGTTTGTTGGTGAACATCAACGCCGAGTATATGAACATTCCTCAAATTGTACGCCACGTGAAGCCTTCTATCTTTTTATCAACAGGAGTCCAATTCGATCGAACCGCACGTGGTCTGCAGTAAGCCTGGATTCCTAAGTCATTGTGATGATTAGCGAACTTATTTCGCACGCGCAAATGTTTGTGGATTTTCGCTGCCATATTTCCCTCGTAGGTTTTAAAGGTAAAACTATCGGTCTAAGTTTTATAAATGTGAGATATGACTTCCCCGTAGATAGAGGGTGTAAGTTGAGGTAGACCTATCTGAAAGACGTGAGAAGACGGCGTTAAGAGGCAGTGAACATATTGGAGAAAGGATGATAGAAACTTGTTTAATAGCAGTTATTGACCTTCTATACCAGGCAATCTGCTTCAATATGACGACAGTTGCAAGAAGAATTGATTATAAACAGATGCACATACCAGCATCCGACCCCCTATTCCATAGAAATGCAAGAATAACTCATTAGCACTCTGAGTAGTGCTTTGCACGAATGCATTTTTGTAAAAAGGTAGACCGTGTCTGCGTCTCTTAAAAGCACGATTTAGCTAACGGAGCGAGAACGGTTATGGTGCTCAAACATCGTAACTTCGGAGACAATCATTAGTCAGTCTTATATGCTCGGACGAATTACGAACAGCTGCAGCGGATGGGGACGCAATTATAATTTACATTCGGCAGATAGCGCATCAATGTTATTATCCCTGTACAAAAATGAAACTAACACCACAACGACATATTTGTATTCCTCCTGTGGACGAGCTATTGTTCTCGCATCTAAATGACATTTTTCAGACAAGTTTAAATTTAAAAACTAAGTCCTCTTCTGTTATCAAATTTATTCCTTAACATAACTGCGTATTTCTTCGTTTTAGCAGCATTCGTTTTAAGGAAAAACAATTTTGTTGCAGTTACTGCACTTATCAAAGTCGCTTTCATCTGATTCGCCAGATAAGATAATGGTCTCTCTCGTTTTGACTTTAACGGAAACTACAAAGTGCAGATGAGATATGAGCTAAAGAATTATAGAAAGATGTGGGATGCGTTAACTTATTGCAGTAAATAATTTTCTTCCTTTGCGTCTGCAAACAACAGGCGAACGTGATTACCGACAAATATGTCAGCCTGGAATAGACATTTCTGGATTATTATCCGTCGCTAAGCAGTTATACACAACCTCGAAGTGTGGAACACCCGGGGCTCGACCCCATAACATGTTATTAAAAATCCCAAAGCCCCTAACCACTGCGCCACGGGCTCGTTGTCCTGTCGGTTACGATCGGGCGGCAGTCGTAATAATCTACTGAAATTTGATTTGTCGGAATCATGAAAGGTCTGCCGATTCCAGAAAACACTGCACAAAAACTGTTCATATCCGAAGTCAGTTATGCAGAATGAACACCTGCGTAAATTTTGCCATAAAAGAAGTGCACAAATTCATCCCATTTTTGGGAGGAAACTCTGATATTTTTCATATTTATAAATTATCCAAGTCGCTTGGTATGCAGGCTTACTGCATAATTGACGAATTGACCCACATTTTGTACCCTTAATCGCATTTACATGGACATTTGAGAGTACCAAACATTCCAGCGGCCGCAGATATCATGTTTTGAAGGGGGACATAGGCCGATGCATGCGCGCTGAGTGACAAAACCGCAGGCAAGAAATAAACTGTTGGTGAAAGAGTTATGGTTGACTGTAGTAACAACGTGGATAAAGTTAGTTGAGTGTTGCATTTTCCTGCCAAATGGAGACCGGTACAGTGTGAGTTTGACATGAATTGACCAGAATTTCTGACAAAATCATCATCGTAAGCGTTGAAGTACTGCCTCAAATGTCAATAAAGATGGTCATCGTGGCAAATAAGTTCAGACTTAGTAGGCATACGAATTTCGAGATGCAGTAATGACATCACCTCTAGATGAGCAAATAAGTGTGACATTGGATGATGGAGGACAGAGGCAGCACGACTTTATCGGCCAACCTAGTCGTAGCTTCTGCAGTACATGCACGAGTAATGGATAATGGATTAATTATTAGCGCACGCAGCCTGTAAAATGGACGGGCATTCGGATTTGGTAAATAAACTGTTAGAAAAATAGATTGATAATACTTTAGGGGTGTGGATAATTCGATTTAGTGGTAAGCTATACCTAGCAAATCACGACTGCTCCTAAGGGTCCTTAACTTGCAAATAACTTAACTTGTAAATAAAGTGCCAGAAAAATAGAACGATAATACTTCACAGATGTGGATAATTAGATTTAGAGACATTTGTGCATGAGTGGTTAGTCGTACCTAGCAAATCGCGACTGCTCCTAAGGGTCCTTAACTTGCAAACAACTCTCCTCCGTGGTTACCGAATCTGGGTCCCGCCAAGGAGTCACTCACCGATAACCACTTCTATCTGCTGATTTAAACCAGGTGATGCTTATTCTGCTTTCTGTGGCCCCATATCCAGCATTTATTTTCCCATCCCCTTTCCTCTTCTTTCCAACCCCTTTCCTCCCAGCTCCATTTCCTCCTCTACTCCCTACTTGGATTTCCCCCCACCCAACACCCACGTCCACTTAAAACATCCCGCGGTTAGCACAACATGAAATCCAATGGGCGACTCAAAATAACTCGGGTTACTTTCAACTAAACAAAGCCGTGACACAAAGTGGAGTTCGGTATCTGTCTGGGACGTCTCAGTAGCCATATATCAAAAATACCCACACGCTGGAAGACGGCTAGAAAATGCATCCTCTACAACTACCGGTCATCTGTACGAAGACCGTGGCTTGTTGAAACAGAACTCACGACCGAAAAACAAAACGTATATACGATAACCCTCGCTAAGGTCTGCCAAGTTGAAAAATGTACCCTAAATAACTATTGGCATCATGTCATCCGCTCTCTGATGGGGACTCGTAGATAAGAAGTGGCGATTGAAAAACAAAAGGAAACGGCGACGAGCCTCGTTCTCCCCCTCTCCAAGGTACCAGTCCCTCCTTCTGTCGACTGCGAACTTTATAGTTTTCATCTCAACACCAAGTTCATGACATATAGTTATGTTTTCTGGATGACGATCCCGTATGGTCCAGAGAGCTGGACCGTCTACAGAAAACAAACGCGGAATTACAACCACTGTCATCTTATTTTTCTCCTGCGGATACTTAACCAGATGTGCAGGGCGAAACTCTGAACTGGTACGATATGGAGCGCCATAATATCCTTAAGAAACTCGCTTTAAAGACAACTATAGCTGCGATGGGGCGGCCACTTGGTGTGGGTGTACGATGAACGACAAACAAAACAGAACTTCTATGGAGGGATGGCCGGATGTGCACGTTGACAAGGAGGTAAAAGCTTCCGCTGCAAGGATACTCAATGCGATTGCAATTCAATACGACATCTTGGGAAGACAGAGGTAAAAACTGACCGGAGTAAAGAAGGCGAGTGTATACTGGAGCGGAAACATACAAAGCCAACGGGAGCGTAGCTGTCAAAGCCAAAATGTGAGTAAATGAATTTAAGGCGTCCAAGACCCTCAACAACGTAAGGGGGAGGCAGTTGGAGCGGCCGGCTGGTGGTCTGAGAGTCAGGCTGCAATGACTCCTTCTTAATGTTGCCTTTATTGCACTCCCACTGCGTGGGATCCGAGCAGGATGTGGGCTGCACGCCCAGGTGCGGTTGCTTCGGCCGTCCCAGACCCAATCCTCTTTGTTGGTCGAAAGCGTGGTTAGTGGTTGTGTGAACCAGGGGAAATTACGGCCACTTTCATCTGAGATGTCTCCTGCGGATACTCAACCAGAGGTGCAGTGCGAAATTCTAGACCTGTAAGATTTGGAACGCAATAAAATTCTCATCAATCACGCCATGTAAAGGCAACTACAACTACGATGGGGCGGCCACTTGGTTTGGGTGTAAGATGAACGACAAACAAAACAGATGTGCACGCTATAAAGGTGGTAAAAGCTCCCGCTGCAAGGGTATTCAATGTTATTGTAATTCAAAAAGAATTCTTGAGAAGATTGAAGTAAGAACTGACCGGGCTAAAGAAACAGAGTGAATGCTGAAGCAGCAACACATAAAACCAACGGGAGTGAAGCTATCTTAGTCAAAATTTAAGTTGCTGAATCTCAGGCGTCCAAGATAATTAACGACGTACGGGGGGAGGCATGTCGTGTGTGTGCGTGTGTGTATGGGTGTGTGTATGTGTGTGGGGTGTAGGGGTGTCAGCGGTGGGTCCACGTGATGGTCGTAGTGGTCGCTCATTTGCTTGCAGTGAGACTACGCCTGGCGTCCATTTGCTGGCACCAAACTCTCACCTGTGGCTCCATGTAGCTGGGTTCTGCTCAGCGGCCACACTCCGGGCAACCGCCTCGACCGGCGGGCTAAACGACGTGAGGGCTGTTACCCCCTGTGCGCATCGTGCCAGGTGCACAGGGTACTGCGGACTCCGCTGGACGGTTGGTCGGATGGAACACCGTATCGGCGGCGTCGTGAAGAGGCTTCGTCTACGCCGTTGGTCAGCTGGTTGTTGGAACGTCGCATCGGCATTGTCGAGACGAGGCTCCGCCTGGTACCCAGTTGGGCATACGGTGGAATGGATCTTCGAATCGGCATCGCTGACTCGCGCCCATCTGGTGCACCGTAGGGGATTACAGACTTACGGCAATGTCGTAAGCCATTGGCAAACACGAGTCGTTCTTCCACTGCCAAAGCAAGTCGTGGCCCACAGTGGAGTTCGGCCGCGCCGGCACATAGAGCGGCCCTATTTAGGGAAGGGCACTGCTTCTCTTCGGAGGGGGCCTGGAAAAGCTGGCCTAACAATTGCTGGGAAACCACGTCTTCTGCAGGCGCACCGTGGTCGCAGACGCAAATCTCACGGTCGAAACAATCGAAATAGAAACAACAACAACAACCATACTCATTCTCCTCATTCTACCGCTTCTTCCTCTATCTATTCTTCTGCCTACTATTCCCCTTCGTCATTTTCCTCTCCACCTCCTTCCCGTCGCCCCACTCGTTGTCACCAGACTGGCAGGATGAGTCCGCTCACGCTGGCAGGCTGGAATGTTCGTTCCCTTTTAGGCAATCCGAGTAGCAACCGGCCGGAACGGATGACCGCGCTAGTAGCTCGAGAACTGACGCACTACAAGGTGGACCTGGTCGCACTCAGTGAGACTCGATTCTCCGAACAAGGCCAATTAGAGGAGGTGGGAGCCGGCTACACCTCCTTCTGGAGTGGTCGCCCCAGGTCCGAGAGACGAGATGCGGGTGTCGCCTTCGCCATCCGGAACGACATCGTGGGACGACTGCCCAGCCTGCCGCAGGGAATTAACGATCGCCTGATGAGCCTTCGTCGACCTCTTCGGGGTGGGTGCAAATTCGCCACCATCATCAGCGCCTACGATCCGCCGATGACCAGCCCCGAGGCCGCCGCAAAAGACAAATTCTACGAGGACCTGCACGCCCTCTTGGCGCCTGTGTCGAAGGCGGACAAGTTGATTGTCCTCGGTGACTTCAATGCCCGCGTCGGCACAGAACATGCTGCCTGAATAGGAGTGCTGGCCCCCACGGTCTGCGCGGCCCCAAAGACAATGGTGTGCTGCTCCTCCTCACCTGCGCAGAACACCGCCTCATTCTGACGAACACGTTCTTCTGTCTGCCGGAGCGAGAGAAGGCCACCTGGAGGCATCCTCGGTCGCGTCAGTGGCACCTGCTGGACTATGTCCACGTCCGAAGGCGTGACCAGCGGGATGTGCTGGTGACAAAGGCGATCGCGGACGCTGACGGGTGGACCGAGCATTGCCTCGTAATCTCAAAGATGCGTATTTGCCTACAGCCCTGCAGGAGACCATAAGGTAAGCGACCCCCAGGTAAGCTGAATGTTGCCTTGTTGTCTTTGCCCGCTCACCATCTTCATTTCAACAATGAGCTCGCTCAATGGCTTGGCAACCTTCCAATCTCTGCTGCCGCCGCCCCCCGCGGACAGGTCGCTAGTTCTACCTGAAGAGGTCCTAGGAGGATGATGCGAAAATCATTGTGAGAATAATATCTAATAAAATCTAAACATACATGCATCGTGAGTGCTCTCGCGATCACGGATCTGCTAGCAATTTAATTTTATACCACTGTCCCTTCCTTGAAGTATATACCGAGACCTTGGCTCTAACATCAGACATGACAACTGATGCTGGATTAGATGGACTTCGAATGATAAGGGCCTCGTGCTTTAGTCGTCATTGTCCCCTTAAACCCATCGGATCTGCATACTTTGAATTGACCTTCCTTTTCCTCCGCTTCTCCCCTATTTTCTCTTAATGCTAAGGCTCTTACACGGAATCACAATCTGCCGGAAAACCAAGTCTCAACCACCGGTGCCCGCATCTGTTAAATGACTACCTCGGACTGTCAGTTGATACACAGGATAAGGGGAGTGAGTGATGTTGGCTTTCAGCGCATATTTCCTCTTAACAAATAGTCACACGTACATCGAACTATCACGATGCGCTAGAAACTGTGACTCGAAAGGTTACCAACTAGTGTTTCCCCTTCGACCAAGCAGTCAGCCCAGTCGCGTCTTTGCTTGCTGAATGTCTAACTGGTGAACTGACAGTCTGACTGCGATGGTACTGCCTCATGCATATGAGATCACGGGCGCTTCTCCCATGCATTTATAATCCTGGCGAGCACGTTTTGGTGGGGCGTGGGGGTGGATGGGGGCTTCCAGTTAATGCATGCAGTTAACGCAGACGGGTTCGCTAATACAGTCAGCCACTGCGCTCACTTCCCGCATCAGACAGCTGACCGGCTCAGACAGTGGACTGGTGCCGCAGAGTGGGAGGAGAGATGGCGTCAGCGGTTTCTGACGCATATTCATCACGACGTGCTCGAAGCTCTAATAGTGCGCTGAATGCCATGACTTGATAGGTTGCAAACTGACAGCATGTCTCGGAACTCGAAGTCAGTCCAATGATTGTTGTGTGGAGTGGCCGACCCTTGGATTGAAAATCGGGTTGCAGTGTTTCGTTCGTAATGTGGCATCTAGGGCGCTCTTAATCAGTCAGATCCCATCCGTTTCTCTTCTTTTTTGGTGAAAAATCGGGATCAATGGATCAAAGGTATTGTGATACGCACCACACCATCAAACCTCTTCTAACAAGAAGGCTTTTTATGCATCACATTAGGACCACGATTTCACCATCCAGATTTTCCACACTTAGACGATTTTGTGAGATTTTCTTTCCTCACATGCTGAGCATCTTCTTGGATGCCGACGTCTCATTTTGTAATTATAAGCTTGGTCTCTGAATGATACCTCGGTAGAAAAATGAAAAAAGTTTTCTATTATTCTAATTTCGCCTTAAAATTTAGGCATAAAGTTGAATAGCATTACAATGCCCAGTGGCATGCTTGGAGCTATTTCATTTCTTCCAAGTTGACTAGCGCCTTCTCACTCCAATGCACCCCACCGTACTTTTCATTGTTCGCCTTCTTGTACTCAGGTCTTACTTGCTAAACACCCTTCCTTATGGACACATTTGACGGTAATTATGGACTTGGCCTCTGAACGATACCTCCGTCGTTATGGGAGGGGATCTGTTGTTTCCATCCAAAGGACATCTTAGCGTCGTCCTCCCTGGTATTGATTTGACGACATTTAATGTCTTTGTCTGCCACAAGGATTTTGATGACTTCATTACCCAACTGTTCAGGAAAGCGACAAATCAAATACAAGGACTGTGCATTAGTTGAGGGAAGAGGAGAGAGTACGGTAGATGCAACAGAAGACTCCTATCACTAAACAACTAATAAATATGCACGTCGCCGTCCCTGTGGAGCACAGGTCTAGCATCGTCGGCCAGGACGATGGAACAACTGCTTATACTTTCAGGCATGATTTGCAACTGATGTGCCAGGTAAATTAACCGATAATGGGTTGGCATTCGTGGCCATGTTGAAACATGACGCACGTTGCTCGCTTATTACTAAGGCTATAACATGGATTCACAAACTGCCGGAAAGCCAAGTCTCAACCAGATCTGCTTCCTTTCCACAAGCGGAGTCGCGTCAGCCTATGTGCATCAGTTAAGAGTAATGACAACGGCTTTGGTGTGAAGTGGGGTGGGGTGGCGACTGAGTGGGGCTTCACATGTGCACACTGGAGTCACGCTTGCGTACCGTGAGTAGAGAAGGCATCGACCCTGCGAACGGAAGATGGCGCACCTCAAGGTCGGTCTTCGCTGCGTTTTCGCAGCGAAATTGGCTTTAACGGAGTGAGTGGAGACGAATGGAGCTCTGGATTAAGCCAGCAGTTCGCTTAAGCAGGTTCAACAGCAGGCGATTGAGTAACGCAACAGTTGAGAACTGCAAGTAAGTCCCCAACAGACTGGATGGAAGTCTGATCTTGGGGAGGAAAAACGTAAGTGAGGTTAGCGCTAAAATATAAGTGCAAATTGTGTCAGATATTGCAATTTGTAGTACAGACTAGAGTTCCGTTTTGCAAATTTTAAATAACTGGAAGGAAGCTGCCCAAGGCTGTGGTAACCTCATTGGCTGCCTGTAGGTGAGATTTGATGGAGCCTTAAATAAAACCAAAATGTTCCTGTTGCCTCTTGTAAGCAGGCAGGATATGCGAGAACCAAACCCGCATGAACATAGAGATAGACGTTTGCAAAATGTCCATATGATTTTAAGGTTTAAGCTATCAGCAATTTAGGTTCCCTCAGCAGCCAAATGATTCAAGGTGTGAACGTACATGTCCAAAATAACTACGCAGTGTTAAACAAATTTTACCAGGTCGCTGCTTAACGTGAATCTTTGTTATTTTATGCATAACACAACGAAATAGATTAAGGGTTAGTGTTATACACAAAGTTGTTGAAATAATAATCGTCAGTTACTCCTTTTGATATATTCGGTCCACTTTCTGATTAAGTCGGTTGCAACCAGGCGTTGCAATTCAACACGAAGTAAATCGCTGTTCGGTTACGCTAGCCCGAAATTTTTTGCATATCTGACCGCCTTTAACTTGTATCAGCGGTACTGAGCGCTTCAACAATCAACAGTGCGCAGGTGCCCAGCCTAAAGGTCATAAATTTTCCATATTTGTCCAGGGCAGTCCGCCATCTACCGCCGGTTGGACACAACGTGTCACTAAATTCCTAGGTATAATTATACCCCACCCCGGCATCCAAACTTTAATCTCAACCGCAATCCTACTCGTGACCCCGCTAAACATAATCTTAACACTAGATGACCCTAACGCAAACCGTAACTGCAAATCCAACTCTTACTCAATTGGCATTTAACGCAGATGAAATGCATACATTCATGGATTTAAAAGTTGATGCTAATAGCGGTTTTTTAGTTTAATTTTCTCCAGACCTCACCGAAAATGGCAAATGAGAAAGATGCAGAAGACACATGCGAGCAGGCCAAATCTTGTTTTGTATGCGGGAAACACGGGTTACGGTCACAGCATGGTATAAACGGTTTTGTAAAGGGAACCAGTTGAAATATTAACCTTCAGTTATTTACTTTGACGTTGTCCGTTGACTTTCTAATGATTTTGTTCCCCTCCAGACTCGACAGTCTGCTGCATGATTGGGAGGAGGAAAATAAGAATGGGAGGAGGAGGAGGAGAAGGAGGAGGAAGGGAGTAGGAGAGGAGAAGAGTACGCCGAAAACCCTGAGTTAAATAACACAATGTTAGAAAACATAAATTTGTTTTCACATCTGGCCGCCTATCGCCTAACTTATTACGTCTTCCTTATCGTCGGCCAACTACACGCAATTAAACCTACTGAAATTTTTATAAGTGCATGTAAAAAATGTTCGTTGTGATTTATTCGAGCATTTCTTACGCAACCACCTGTCTTTCACGTAGGTTGCCCATCTGAGCGTGTTTTCATTAGAGCGGCGACTGATGGATTTCCGGCAGTTTTATTATAGAAGGCTTGCCGCAATTTAGAATTGACTTTTTGTCCAATGCCAACCATGGAAGTCAGTCTGCTAACGCACACGTTATTTAAAAAGAACTAGACGTTGTATCGATTTTTAGAGGTCAGAGTAGTCAATATGTGCAATTTAGCGCCTTTAAGTACAGCAATTACGTACACAGTCACCCCTTCGTTAAAATAGCCCAAAATGTTTTGCCATTTCGAAAATCACATGTGTCTTTCAGTAATGAAACCCTAAAGTTCCTCCGGTCTACTCTGTTTATGTACGTAATTTAATAATGGAACAACCAAGACATTAGCAGTTTCATCGAAAAATCAGTATTTATAGGGCCACTTTATCTTATATTCATAATCGTAAAAGACAGCCTTATGATTAGTAAAGGTAACCTAAATAGACATAATATGAAGAGAAAGGCAAGTTCTTCTGTTTGCGGTAGCAAGGCAACTTGAGGAAAGGACAAAAAATCTCGAATTCGTATCTTGCTTCAAAACACTAAAATAAAAAGTACACGAACATCTACAACGAGGTACAGTATTTAAGCACTCCACAAAAGGATAATTTACTTGAGAAGTTTTTCTAATTATTTGAAAGCATATTTATCATTGACTATTTTTATGGGCGTTCATTTATGTGACTATGAGGTTTCGTGTTTCGGTGAGTCTTCAAATGTGACCTAAAAAACCTTCTACGTGAAGAAAAAAACCTTAACAGCCGCTTATTTTGGAAATGCCTCCAAAAGTATTTTATTTCAAAGGTTATAGTAAACGCATTATACAGGAAACCTCTATTGTAATTAATCGGAATGATTGAAAATCGTGACTGATTCAGCCAAATTTAAAGGCCGATCTACAGCTTCAGATAATTCAGGGGAAAGTAAATGTACAAATGAATTTCACAGAAGATAGCTTCTCTTAATAGACAGATAATGGTGTGTTTTCAACTACACTCGTTAATTACATTTCAAATTCTAAATCAATGTTCCGCCCGGCAAACCGTGATCTTATGTAGGCACTTATTCCTCTGACGTCTTTATCGACGAAATCCAGCAAAATCCAATCCGCCTTATTGAACCGCATCTCATCCAATTCAAATGCATATGGAATACCACGAATCCTCGGGAAGCCGTTTTAGAATATATGCTCAGAATGTAGGCTAATGGCAAACTGCAACGCCTGAAATTACACCTACGTCTAAAGGATATTGAAATGTCGACTTCATCAAGTGATTATTTTCAGGACTTATTCTATTTATACTGTAATGATTATTCAGTGTCCACGCACTGGTATTGGTTTGCAAATGACTGACAATCACTTACAAATGTCGACATTTTTTATGAGTAAAATCATGTTCTCAAAATGAACGATCGTTTTGAGGCCTCAGCGCCAGTTCTGATCAATTTCGCGCGTGGAAATGGGTGACAGCATTAGCACAAGTGAAAGGACGGTTACCCTGAGGATTACAGGGCGGATGGAGAGTGGATTCAGTTGATAACCGATCTTGAGTGGCAGCTTTAGGGCAAAGGAGTAGGGAGAGGAGAAGGAGAGTAGTGGGAAAGTTGATACTCCTACGTTAAAAATGTATTGTTGTACGGCATATTTTCGCAAGTTAGTTGCAATGCCCGGTTGGTTGTCACGTTATTTCTTACATTGTCTGTGTACGTCGATCAGGTTTGCTTTAAAGAGTTCGAAAATGTGCCACTACTCGGGAACGTGTGCTGACGAAATAGCTTCGATAATGCCAATCAACATTCTACACAACTAGAACAGAATCTTTGACAACAATTTGCTGCAGAGTGTCCACGTCACGGTTATAGGAACGAACACGTCTGCATATGGATGCCATGTCAGTGGAAAATCAAAAGTAAGCACAAAATTGTGACACCAGACAAGACAGCATGTTCTTGTGTTGTGATTGACTGACGCTGTGTAAAGGCGAGAGGAGACATAATCTTCGATTACGGTTAGGGAAAGCGTTAGGGGTTAGGGTTAGGGTTAGGGTTAGGGTTAGGGTTAGGGTTAGGGTTAGG
>CACRXP010001229.1:11204-30647 GCA_902702965.1 Spirometra erinaceieuropaei
CCTCGGCCACATGTGAACATACTGCATAATACGCAATTACACGTCTCTCTCTCCCGCAGCAGGCATGAGATCAACTTTGTCATTACCGAAACGTCGCATGTCAGTAAATGCACACCTCCCTTGCGGGGTAAGCATGCCCTTTGATCTAGCCGGGAACAGGGTGAACTGTCATGTGGCGTCCTCCCACCAGACCTAATCAGCTGGGACCAGGAGCACACAATGTCCACTAATCTCATTACAGGGACGAGCATACTCCTGCAGTGTTGTCTTGGAGCTAAAATCAATGGTTTTGCATGGTGATCAATAATAACTGTTGACGGAAAGTCGACAGATTGCAGCTGACAAGACATGAGCTTTATGGGTCCAGTGGTAGAGTGTGTGGTTGAAATCGATCGATAATACGATGACCGAGACCCATATCTCTGGCGCTCCACCGCCTGTAGTTGGACTATGGCTGATAGGTGATGACAAGGATACCTGCAGCGGCATTTCCAGCCTCCGGCGTATCTGTTCATTTTCCAAATAAACAGGTAGCCATTAAAGCTTAACTATGGGTCTCAGGGAATCATTGTACCGCGCCGTATTGTTAAAAAGTGTGTCGATTGAATGGCCTCGGTTCCGTTTTTTCTCTTCCCATTGCGAACAAGCTGATCTAAGTGGACTCACAGTTAAATAAGGTCCTGTGATCGAACAGCCATTTTGCGAAGTCTTGCGTTTAGCACACGCACTGGGTTTAGTTTAGAAATCAACACAGAGGTTGCGTTGGCCCAAAACGAAGGCCATACTGGCTGATGGCATTTACTCGTCGGGCTGTACTGGAACCACATGTTTGACCTTATCAACCACTGCGCCCACGCCCATCTGCGGCCGTCTTTCCCCTCCGTACTGCCACAGGAATAGGGTGAGGGTGGGATGAGCGAGTGAGTTACGCGCTTCGAAAGTCCGTCTCATTTATGCAACCATCTACCAGCCAACAATGTACACATGACGCTGCATTTGCAGTCCTTAAAGCTTACAAGGAGCTAACTATCGGGTTAAATCCTGAATTAACCCCAACTAGTCCAACCGTTTCATCCGTTTAAGAGTATAGCCCACTCCCTAATCCTCAGTGCAACCATCTGAAACAGTGTCTAGTGGCTGCAAATCGCTCCACACTGAACAAAGGATAGACCAGATTCACTAAGTAGAGCATGACTGATAACTTCAGTACTGCTCCACCACTCCACATCCCTCACGCCACCCCCACCCCCACCGCCTTGGGAAAAATGACTCAGCCGGGGCTGGGCTGCCCCCACGGCGGTTGTGATGGTGTGGGCATTTGCCCCGCCGGTTGGTTTGGGTGTAGCCACAGGTCTTGCGTCATGCCTCCAGATACCCACTCCCATATTCTCCTCCGTATGCTAATATGTATAATATGTCTACTCATTTGCATCTCATCCATTCTCCCGCATAAGCACATGTTTGAGGGTCAAGGGTCATTTGCATAACCGGATCTCCCTGCCGCCGGTTCGACAACCGGACACCTTCTGTCCCCCCAGCGGGCGGTCCGCGGTACTTCTTTGCATCCGCAGGGATTATGTCAACGCCTTTTCCCCTCTCATTAACTCAGTTATTTTCATCGGAACACACACGCTTCATCAGGCTTACATGGAGTTGGGTCCGCTGAAGGGGATAAAACCGGAACGACAAACACACCTACTCTTTATACGAGTTTTCAGTATGAGTGGAGGGGCAGTGTCATTTTCGGCCTGTCAGCAACAAAATTCTTGCTTCCACAATTTGCGGAGTGGAAAATAGATAAGAATAACGTTCCGTACTCGTTCTAGATATTCACGCCTCCTAAATGAATGCATTATAGGCCATATGAAGTGAGGTATATAAGCATATCAAGTGGGCGTTTGACCCTCACTGTTGTGGTTTAGATCTCATTCGATCCCATTCTGTCCGTCCGCCAGCTTGCTACTGACAACAACGAAAGCTGTGTCATAGGACACATGCCACATATAATACATAGGCAGCTCGCTAAGAGTGCAACAGGCCAGACGCAGAGGGCTGTCTTACAGTCACTACCGATTATCAGTACGTCATAGGCCTTATGGAGTGAGGTAAATAAACGTGTAAAGTGGACGTGTGACGTACTTATGATATACTGACGTGTAGCATACTGGCGATCGGTAACGACCGCGAAACAGCTGTTTGCATATGGCCTGTTGTACTCTTAGTGAGCTGCTTATGCATTTCCAGCTTATCAGCCATCGTTAGTCAGCCATAGGCAACCCCGGATTCTTTGCACCTGGGATTCTAACCCGGATGCTTTGGTCACTGGACTTTCATCCGTCCAACGCTCTACCAATGAGCCACGGGCCCGGCCAGTTGTGCTCGAGAATATTCACTGTCACAATGCACGCACCAATCACTGTGTATAATGCCTTTTGACCACTGGATACCCCGAGTAATGCCCGGTTGAGCTGTCGACAGCGGGTAATGCCTTCACATCTGATCTGCAGGCAGCACTCGACTGTATTCTGTCGCTGCAGCAGTCCATTGGTGAAGGCCGGCCGATTTTTTCGGTAGGTAGAGTTTCCGAGGCCGATGTTTCGACGAGACATCTTTGAGCCCAAATGCCGTCTATCTTATTAACACTCGCTGCAATACCGTATAGTCTTGTCAAAAAGAGCCCACATTAGATTAGGTCTTTGCAGTTTCAAGCTTATAAGCCTGCACCAGTGCTTCTCAGTCTCTTTGAGTGCAGAAGGTCCTGGCAGCCTGTGCTCTAACAAAACCACAGATGCGGCAACTGCCTGTTGTCCTGTAGACTGGCAATTAACAAGCACTCTCCGAAGGTATTCGAGAGTTCCAGTTTTGCCAAGTCTTCTTTCATCCCTCGGTCGGACCCGGGAATATGCCCCGCACTCCCCCCCCCCCCCACCTTCCAGTACTGCAGGTGAACCCGATCTAATTCCAGAGGGGCTCATGTGCTCGTCACCCTAACACTTGACCTAATCCTGCCTCCAATCTCAATTTTAAGTCTCCTAACTTTAACCCTGACTTTGACCTCCTCTGGAATTTAGGGCATGGAGATTCGCTTTTCATACGTCTGTTCTGTTCGTCGTTGGTGAGCGAGGTCGATGCTGGGGAATCCATATACACGACACACACCGAAAGATTTACTCCAAGTTCGCGCATTACTTTCTTCGAAAATTAAACAAGGCAAGTTGAAACTGGAATTCATATACCAGAAAACACACGGGAAAAATAGGGGGACTCACTGATTGGCTGAACCCATCGCAGCTGCGTCAGGCAGCGGCACAGGATCGATGAGACACGCGTGTTTGGACTTTTAGCTAATACCTGTGTGGTTGGTGCGGTAAATAATTGTACAATCATATACTACTGGTTGGCTGTTGGCGGTTTGTGAATATTACGCGGTTATTCCGCAGTAGCTTATGGATTGCAGCTCAGGTATTCATATCGAATTTCGGACTGTGCCTGAAAAGGTCTGTTTCGAAGGATTTACTCCAAGACCGCGCGTTACTTTACTCGGAAATTAAACAAGGCAAGAGTATTCTTCACCAGTAATATATTTGACGCGTCTGGATCTACCACGACACGCTATGGCTTTAATGACAGAATAAAGTGGCACCAGGTTGCATTTTATCCTGACCCTCCAAGCCATAACTTTAACACTAACACCGGCCCCACTAAACCGAACCTGAGCCCTAATCATGACCCGGATTCCAACCCTGCAGACCCTAACAGGGCGACGATAGGGTGTAGGACCCACAATTAACTTGAGCTAGCCTGTGGACTGGGTCATACGCTGATTGGTGCTAAAGGGGGTTTTACGGGTGGGACAACACCCAGCACGGAGAGCAGGAAGACACGGAAAATAAATAAACTTCTGCCAAAAGTCTTATCGCATGCTATCATTTGGCAAAGAAAGTGAGCGTGATAATGAAAAAAATTAACAGAAAGCAATTTTCAAAAATTGACCGACTTTGACTAAAGCGCCGTTGGTAAACTTATATTTAGTCAGGAAGGGGAGGAAGTTTCAAACAATAGGAACGGTGAATAATAAGTGATGTTTACAGTCACATCGATTTTTAGGGTATGTTTTTGTAGTTGCCATCTACTTGGGGGTCCTATGCCCTATCGTTATCCCTAAAAGTTACCCTAATCACTTAAATTTAGGGCAAGACCACTTCTAACAGGGCGAGGTTCATATTCCTATGTCCAAACTCACCCCTCGTACTCACCCATTACCTAAGTTGCACGGTAGTTGACATATCTTATAAAACCTTGATGGAGATCCTGAAATGGGCTTTCGGCTAGAAATGGTTACTTATGGGATGTGGAGAGGGCTGTAATATTGACGATTAAATACTGCTCTTACACCAACATGTCAGCTTTGAATGGGCGTAATTCCAGACGTCTGCGAAAATTCCGCTCACTAAAACACTATTATTAAGGCGGTATGATTTTTTCAGTGATTTTTGAAACCCATATAGCTCTAGGAGTCTTTTGAGAAAACTTGCACAAAAAAACCTCTCGCGTACATATTTTGTATAAAACAAAGTGGTTTTCAAGGTTTCGAATCAAAGAAGCGTTGTCTATCGGATTAACGAAAGTTTGAAATCGTGAGATTTTTTGGACGGCAAGACGTGCGTCCAAGCAGCATCGTACCTGTCTCTTTATTAATGCTTCCCGTGAAGCATACAGCGTGGTCCATATCTATTGGAATATTTTATGAACACTATACGGGATGTTTTTATTAACTAATGAATTATTTTCTTTAGTTGGAAACCGCACGGCTTGTAGATAGGATAGCCTAAACTGAAATGAAACGCACATAGTGTTAAAGACTATTCTGGAATTGAAGAGAACTCGTTCTTAACTAGGACATACGCGTTCTTCGAGTATAAAATCGGGTGCAGACGCAATTTTTTTAACGAAATGTATGTTATAAGGGATAGTTCGCGTATGCATCCTATGCAACATGCTTGAATTTATGGGAGACATCGGAAATCGATGCGAAGTAACCGCTTTTTAAAGAGTGCAATTTTTTTTTTCGGAAGACGTCTGGACGTAACTGAGATGTCCTGGGATTATTCTGAATGTTAATCATTATTATAACCACAGTTAAGTGACAATTCACAACCAAATTCACACTTCCGAATTTCGATTGATTTTTCAGGAATTATTTCACGTACCGTATGCAGATCATATGAACCTCAGATTTTATCAAAGTCACCCGATACTAACTAAATAAAAAGTAGGGTAATTGTAGGAGTGAAGCTGTGCTTCCTATGGACCCCTTTCTAACCCAATGGTGTTTATATACGATGGTAGAGGAACGCAAGATAAAAGTCACAATTACTGTTTTCTTTAAAGAGATAGTGCATTTTAAGGAAATTGCAAATATCGAAAACGTGAAAATTCGTGTCACATGGGTGGACTCAAATTTAAGAAGCAAGCAATCTTTGCCAATAAAAACTAACTAATTAACGCGGTATGAACACAGTAATGTATAGAAAATTATTTTTTACATATGTTTTTACTAAATATTCTCAATAAATTGACGCTATATGAAATCTGATGGAAAGGGAATTGCAAAATCGATATAATTTTTCGTCTTCATTGTTCGAGATGTGGTTAACTAAAACAAAGCGGATTTGGATTGATTTCAATGATAAAGGTGTGATAGAAATAAAAATTTCAATGAGTCAGTGACTGAAATTTAAATGTAATTGGCAGGTAAGGTCGTAAACGTGCGATTTCATCTCTCTTGAGATAACTTTTCATCCGTCAAAATTCTACGCAATTTCTTCTAATGGTGGATGGGACTGAATTTCAGATCGTCCTTGGAATATCAGCGAATACTTCACGATTTTAGCGTTTTCAGGCGACTACCCACGAAGGTAGGATTTGTGCTGTCTCTATAAAAATATCAAAAATGAGATACTTATGGAGGGCAGTTACGGAGGTGGCGGAGTCTTGGGCGTTCTTTTTAATGCAGACAGCCATTTGGGTCACATTTCAATTGAGACAAGTTTTGTTTGGTAAATCCCTCGTGGTTAAATTACTGTCCTCTAAAGGGAAAACACACTTGATTGCGCAAACTAAGTCAAGGACAGCTATCAACGCAGGAAATTGCCCGAAGATAGGGTGACTTCGATTCCCGCTCAGATTTATAAACAATTTGCCTGAAAAGTCTACTCAGACACATTCTACTAGAAAAAAGGGCATTTTCCGGAAGACGCTGGACGAATGATAGTTTGATCGTCAAAACCGGTTATTAGTCCAAAGGTTGGAATGCAGGTTTGTTAACAGAAGAGACAGCAATAAAATACTCATTCTTTTACTCATCTGACAGAGAATGACGTCATCTTCACATTGTGTACCTTAAGGAAGGGTATGCATCGGTTTTAAAAAATTCAGAATTATGCGATTTTCAAGACCGTGAAATACCCCTTCATAAAACCACGTGTCTTAGCACTTACTAATGCTGCTTGTAAACTTTACAATATGTCGCATGTCCACTGCTAAATTTAATGAATTATATGGTCTCCTCTTTATAGCGTTTAGTACTATATGATTTTTTTACACGGAAAATATACAACTTATAGTCGGGTTCAAGATTTTTCGGACATCGGAAAAAATGTCAAACCAAACCGTACTCTTCCTTCAAGTATAAAATTGGAAGATGTAATATTCTACCGAATGAGTAAAAAGATGAATATTTTATGCATGTTTTCCATGAAATATGATTGAGTTTTTAAGGGCATCGAAAATCAATGAGAAAATTGCATGCCACATATGTAGTCATTGTTTGCAGAGTATAGTTCTTGCATGCGTCCGAAAAGAAGTTCGTTCAAAAGCCGTCATTCTGGAGTAATTGAATTACCGCGTGACTATGTTGCACGGTAATTTATACTACAACCCTACTTAAGTAACGTTTTTGAGTAGAAAACGCATTTCAGAATTTCGGTTAACATTTCATGACTTAGCAAATCTACGACATATTACATAGGCAGACGTTTCATGGTCGTTACCGATCCTCAGTGCGTCTTGGGCCACGTTGATTGAGGCATGTAAGCAAGTCATATAGTAGCCACTATTTGCTGGCTGCTTTACTCCGGATTGCCTAATTATCTGATTACCAAAGGCTGAAATGTACCAGAGATGAGACAGGTCCCCCTGCTTACGGTTCGTAAGATGCTACCATTTCGACCCCAGCGTTCCAGTTTTGGCCTAGGTGACCACATCACGTATGTGCACGATTAAAAATCAGCGGTACGCTGGCTGCTTTCGGAGGGGGTGGGGACTCGGAAAATACATGCTCTCACAACCCCGCAACCCCCACACATGTCCTACCACCCCTCCCCCGCCCCGGGGACAGGTCGCGGAATCGAGCCCCGGGTGTTACACACTTCGGGGTTGGGTAAGACTGGCTGACGACAGCTAGTCAGCCAGAAATGGTCATCCCAGTCTCCCGTATCCTTGTCGGTAATGTAATCTCTGCCTATATTACGCGTCATTGCGCGACTGCTGGTTGGGCTTGAGAGAGAGAGCCGTAAGGCACAACGGGACGAGTGAGTCCCGTAACACGGTCGGAGAGCGCCCCTCTACCATTGTGCATTCCCGATCGCAGCCGACAAGACAACGAGCCCGTGGCTCAGTGGTTAGAGGCGTTGGACTTCTAACGAACAGGCCGCAGGATCGAGCCTCAGGTGTTCTACACTTCAGAGTTGGGTCTGACGGACTGACGACGGTCATTCCAGTCTCTACTGTCTTTGTCGATAATGCTATTCTACGACTGATCTTATCCGATCGGCTGAAAGGGTGAACGACTAAAACGGGAGAGATTGCGGTTTGTGAGGCGCCATGTTTGCGCTTGCAACACCACGTGCCCCCTTAGAAGTGTTGACCTGATTTTGTGCAAGTGTGCGGCGGATGATGCCTTCAACAGCTGGCCTGGACGACAGGGTGGGGTGAGCTCAGCGGGTGGTGTGGGGATCAACCGAACACTGTCCGCCTAACACACACACGCGCACACACGAGTCGTTTACGCCCAGTCAGAGCACTACCAGTGCGTGCATATATTTATGAGCAGCACCAGTTGACGCCATCCACAACCTGAACAGTTGGGTTTCCGAACCACCTCCATTTCCACCTCCCCTGTCCCGGCTTGTAAAGGGCCCGCAAGCGTGCACGATTACGGCATGTTTTCACGGCGCGGCTGCGCCTGTCAGGATGAACGATAGTCTCCTCCACCCCCCCCCCCCCCCCCCCCCCCCGACGCGGTCCAATCAGAACGCTGCTACCAGATCCAACTGTTGCAAAGCAGATGTGGCGACGCGACGGGCATGTGCCCCTGCCACCTGCTCCTGGATCAATCTGAACGACGTTCGGCGATTATGTAATTATCGCGCTCCTCCTCCCCCCTCCCCCCTGTCCCACACATGATGAGAAGAAGCGCGTCTGTCCCTCCAGGCCTTCAAGGGATGGCAAATGCGAATGAAGCGTGGGCAGATGACAGATGGGGAAGGCTGTTAAAAGGTGTCGATGCGCGTCCTGTTCAGAGCAGACAGACCCAGTTCGCGGGTGGGATTTTCTATAGGAGCTAATCGCTCACGCCTCTGAGGAGGTTGACTGACGATAATGGAGCAAGGGAAACCGGCATATTTAGTTCTAGCTTTTTTGCTGTCGGTGGGGACCCGGGGATCGAACTCTTTGAGCATTGAGCACCAAGTCAAGCTCATACGAGGCGTCGCTCACTTATGTGTCTTGGTTGCGGGACGAAGTACGACAGTTCATTCCCGAGTTCCCCGATATTCACCAGGCAAACGTACTAAGTAATCGGGAAACTGGAATAGTTGCCTTTGGCTTATTTGCCAGACTAAAACGGAACCACCGTAATACGCCACGCAATCAGGACAAATACAGTTAGTGTCCTAACTCACGAAATGTCTCGAAATTTACGAAAGATTGCCAATCACTAGTAAACCGACACCATTTGATGAGTCCAACGCCTATGTTAATTAATTACAAGTTGAAAAGAATCACAAACATAAAAGAAATATAAAAGGCAGTGTTGCATTGTTTAGAAATGCCGTTTTTTCGGAAAAGCGCAATATCCCGAAAACGTCAAAAATGACTCTAATTTAGTAAACTTCGTCTTTAGATATATAGAATGCATTTTCATACCAAAACGTAGTAAATATGAAAGTAGAAATAAAATAACGTCTAATAATAGTGTTTCAGTGAAGCTTACATCTAAATATCGTTTAATAATTAGTGTGATTTCATATATGACGGTTTGTCAACTGCCCACATTCTGAGTGTAGAATCCAAAACAGTTTTCCAGGGTTTCGTGTTATCCTTGACTCTTTTGAGTTAAATGACATGGGGTTCAACAAGAGAAACTGGATTTTGCTTGATTTCACCAATGGGGACATCGTATGTAACTGTCACCTCTGTATGACGAAGTTAATGTCGCAGTTGCCTGCTGATCACGAAACAGGATGCGGGGGGAAGAAAATACTGTCGACCTCACGATGCGGAGTTAGTTATGAGAATGCTGGTGTACTTTTGGGTGACTACTTGCCATGCTGGGACTGCCCACAGCACGTGTTGGGCGACCCGTGGTATGCCTTCAGGAGACCTTTACCATCGTCGTATGGGCTTGCGGTATACGTCCAGATCCATCACTGGCGCGTGGGAGAGGAAAGAAAGTGTGAGACCGATCTTCTTGTGAGCCTGCGTATGAGGATTTTGTTTTTTCCTGAAAAAGAAACTAGAGTAGTTGGACTAACTCGTGAAATGTCGACCGAAATTTCGAAATGGGTTCTCGTTTCGAAAAGATAAATTAAGTAGTGTTGTAAAACCAATCATCATGCAGCAGAATTCTTTAATAATTCAGTTACCCCAGAACGCCGGCTTTCGAAAGAATTTATTTTCGGCTGCATCCAAAAGCCATACCTGGCGAAAAATGACTACTTAAGTAGCATGCATTTTTTTCATCGATTTTCGATGCCCATAGAGATTCAATTATATTTCATGGAAAACATGCATAGAAATATTCACTCTTTTACTTATTCGGTAGAAAATCACGTCTTCTTCCAATTTCATACCCAAAAGAATAGTATATTTCGGTTTTGAAAAACCTTTCTAATTCCCGAATAATTTTGAACCCGACCTGCTGTTACACATGCATTCAGGGTTTCAAAACTACAAGCTGTATATTTTCCGTGTACGGAAAACCATGCATTTCTCTACGGTCTTAAGAAGAGACCATATGAGGTTCATAAAATTAAGCAGTGGATTTGAGTAATATTGTTAACTGTACAAGCCACATTCGTAAATGCAGATACATGACGTTTCATGAACGGCTATTTAACGGTATTAAAAAATCTCATAATTAGAAACATTTTTAAAACCGAATTATACTCTTCTTTTGAGTATGAAATTGGAAGAAGACGTGATTTTCTACCGAACAAGTAAAAGAGTGAATATTTCTATGTATGTTTTCCATGAAATATAATTGAATTTTCAAGGGCATCGAAAATCAATGAGAAAATTGCATGCTACTTAAGTAGTCATTTTTTGCAGAGTATAGATCTTGCATGCAGCCGAAAATAAGTTCTTTCGAAAGCCGGCGTCCTGGGGTAACTGAATTATTAAAGAATTTAGCTGCATGATGATTGGTTTTACAACACTACTTAATTACTCTTTTTGAAACGAGAACGCATTTCGAAATTTTGGTTGACATTTCATGAGTTAGCACATCTACTTTAGGTTGTCTAGAGAACTGTTGCAGACGAAAAAGTCGAAAGCCATTTCAAAAGAATTGACAAACAAGCGAGAATTGTCTGACGAGGTGATTTCGCACTACTGAGACCATATGCTAAAGCCGCTGATTTACAAAACATGTTTAAAGGAACGCGGAAAAAATTGATGAATGACTGTCATACATAAAAGAAGGGCGAGACAAAGGAGCAGGTCAGACCGATTTCTAGTCAACAAATCGCGGGATAGAGCCTCAGGGGTTGTAAAACCCAGGGCTAGATATGGCGGGATGCGGTAGGTTGGGTGGGTAACTTGTCCGAATTGTGATTAAACTTGCGTCGTCCGACGGGGCCTCGTAGCTCAAGTGGTTAGAGCGTTGGCTGTACTAAAGCCTTTCTCTTACTGCGTGTTTCCAAATTCTACCGAGGCGCCGAGTTTTCCATAGTTGGGTCAATATGAATTATTCAAAATCTGCTAAAACATCCATGAATAAGCCTTTCCAGTCTCTCCAATCTTTGTCGGTAAGATTATTCCGTCTAACAGAACGAATATGTCCCGTAACGAGATTGATTAGTACCTCCCTGTCACATACACTAATTTGTACGGCCACTCTGTTGTACAGTTTTAGAACGGAACCTAAAAATAAACAAGTATAGCATAAAAGGCACCAGTATAAAGAGAAAAATAAGTTCTTTCATATGCAGCAGCATAATTATCACTGCTTTCAGGTAAGTGAAAAAGTTGATTAAGCGTCCTTCTTCCTATTGAAAATGGGCAAATTACTCAGGCATCTGTCAAAGAAATATCTAATTGAACCTCTTTTTAGAGGGTTAACTTATTGAAAAAAGTTTTTTAATTGGTCCAAAGCATATTCATTGCCGAAGTTTGTTGTGGACACTCAACTTCTCAACGATTAGTTTTCCTGTTTGGGTGAGTCTACAGATATGAGGGTCATCTACACCGGATAGAATGTTCAAGACTTTGCTGAATCAGTAAATGCTTTCACGAAGTATCTCATTTTCAAGATTTCAACAAACACATAGAACAAAATCTACATTTATGGGCAGTTGACTAAAATCACTGATAATCGCTGTTTCGGGGACGATCATCCTGCCCCAACAACAGAAATAACTATAAAGCAATTTCACGACAGGCAAATTTTCTTAATATACACAAAATTGCATGCTTACGATTGCGCCTGATAATTCTGTTTAAATTTATTAACTCCTGACCGGCCAATCAACATGCAACCTTATGAAAATTTAAATTTGCTAGTCACTGGCCGAGCTGTCAGAATGTTTTCTTTTGAAAAATTTTATTCCTGGGACGTTCCTATCGGCAAAATCGTGAGAAACCCGTTTGCCTTAGTAAACTGCGTCTCAAACAATATAAAAGTTAAAGAAATAGCCAATTTTCGTGAAACGGTGTTGGAATCTATACTCACACTGTAGGAGCTGTTCGTTAACTTGCGTATCTGACATTGCACTAAGTAGTACATGAGTTTCCACTAAGAGGTAATATTCGGACGTTATTCTACGCGTGCTGTTTATTTACTGGGTTGTTTGTATGGAAAAACTTCCTGTACATCAAAAACTTAGATATACTCAGATGCAAAGATTTTTGATGTTTTCGGAATTTTCGCTCTTCTAAAAAAATCGTGATTTCCACACAATCAGATATTACTTACAATAAATCTTTCACATTTTTAACCCACTTAGAGTCGTTCACGACTAATTGGTAGGTCTTGCGCATTCGTTTTTGCCGGTTTGCGAGTGATTATCAATCTGTCGCAAATTTCGGCACCTTTCATAAAATAGGTCACATCTAGTTTATACTTCCAGAAGGAGACTACCGACAAAGGGAACGGAGGTTTGAGCAGGCCTTCAGAATTCCGGCTAACTGTTTATGAGATAGGCTAGCCACTGTATAAGCAGCGAGATGGGTGCCGACAAAGATAAGGGGGGCTGGGATGGCAGTTTCTGCCCTACTAGGCGTCATCAGTCAGCCCTAACCAATCCCAGGTCTGGGGGCACCTGAAATGACAGTTAGATTGTCACATGAATTAGCGGAGTTAAGAAGGATCTACTGCACGCCCTCCTCCTCTACCCCCAAGGGCTGACCAAAGGTGGGTGTGTGGCAGTTTGGGACAAAACTACGTTTGCTACACTCCATCTGGTCTCACTTCCGAGTGACCGATCTCCCGAAATGTTGGCCGAAATTCTGAAATACGTTTTCGATTACGAAGGAGTACTTAGGTGGCGTCGTAGGAAGAATTATCACGCGGCATAATTCCATGGTATTTCAGACTCGCCAGGATGTTGGCTTCTGAATGCCCTTCATTTCGACCTCCTGTAAATCCTGAGGCGAGGATTTGTGCAGATCGATAAAGAGCCGTTCGGAAAAACCTATGGGGCATTCGTCCGGTCTCACTTAGAGTATGCAGTCCAGGCCTGGCGACCATGGTTGTAGAAAGACTATCAACGACTGGAAAGAGTGGCTACGAATATGGTCAAGAATCTTCCTCATCTGCCTTACGAAACCAGGCTGACCGAACTTAATCTGTTTCCTCTCAATTACGGGCAACTGCGCGGCGACCTCATTCAAACCTACAGGATTTTCTGAGGCTGTGAGTGCGCCCTAGACTCTGGTGAATCCTGCGAATTGGCCGGGACAGACCGTCTGCGTGGTCATCCCTTTAAACTGCAGAGGAAGCTGTCTAATTCGGACGGCCGACAGAACGTCTTCTCTCACAGGCTAATTGGGCATGGAACGGACTCCCTGATGCGGTGGTTCTTTCTGAAAGTGTTGAATCCTTTAAGTGTTGACTAGATGCTCATTTGTTGAGAAAGTACTGTGCATATAATCACGATTGTTTCAGCGGCGGCAATTTGCGCCTGGCTCACAATTACCGCTAACTTTTGAATTTCCGCAATTGCTGATGTAATTGACGATTTTATCGCTGTTTATCGATATGAATATGGAGCTCAAGGGCGAAAGCCTCATTACCATAATAAACCGATTTAAAAACGGCACTCTGTAAAAAATTGCTGCTTGAGTGGCACATATTTTTCGCATCGATTTTCGATGGTCTTTTAACTATATTTTATAGAAAGCATGCACGATAATATGCTTTCTTTTAAGCATTTGATAGAGAATCTCGTCGTCTTCAGAGTTTATGCTCGAAGTGAGGGTATATTTAAGTTTTGAAAAAGTTTTACCATTTTCGAATAATTTTGAGCCTGATCAGGTGTTGCGTTAACGTTTACCAGTGTATACCTTCCGCGTACGGAAAATTCCTCTATGCCTTTAAGAATATGCCGTATGGAGTTCATAAAATATTACAATGGATGCGGACTTTGTTGTATATTTCGTGGAGAGCATTAATAAACTCACATGTACGATGCTATATAAATGGAACTCACACGGTCGTACTCATAATTAGAAACTTTTAAAAACCAAAAGGCACTGTTTCTTCGAGAATGAAATATGAAGACAATGTGATTTTTTGCCAAATGAGTAAAATAAAGCATATTTTTGTGCATGCTTTCTATAAAAGATATTTGACTTTAAAAGAGCCTCAAAAATTGATGTGAAAAATATGTGCTACTTAAGTAGCCACTTTCTACAGTGCCGTTTCTACAGGAGGTCGAAATGCAGTGCATTCAGAAGCCAACATCTTGGCGAGTCTGAAATACCACGGGATTAAGCCGCGGGAGGACTTTTCGTACGACGCTAACATTTCATGAGACCGGTCACTCACTGTATATCGGATTACAGTAAAACTGGTTTGCAACCCACATGAGCGAGAACGACTCAGAGGCCACATTAAGATGCAGTCACTGAAGCCCGACCCGCAGTTCCGGGAAGAACCGAGCGACCCCCCTAAGGTCGAAGTCACTACTCTTTGCTCGCGCTAGTAGATCCAAGTGCGTCAGATTTATCATGGTGAGGAAAATGTGCTGAGGATGGATTCTCCCTTGCACAGGCTGACGGTCAGAGCCGGTGATGGCTGACAGAGTTAGACAGTTCACCCACGTGCGCTACACACACCATCCGGTACCCACTTGATAGATCAGGTTTCACTGAATGACAAGTTTCCCACGCAGACCTACATATGTGCATGTTCACACGCATGCGACGTTTCGCCCACCCGTACTGAGAAGGTGGATCGCATGTATGTCGCAGGAGTGAAGTGAGATGTGTTGCGGAGTGTGCGTGTGTGGGCAGGGTGGAGGGTAGGTGGGTTGTTGTGTCCTGGAAGACTGACAACTAAGGGGATAGCTCGGTCCTCCCCTCAGGACGGAGAATCATGCTGCAGTGGCTTTTTCCGGATGTGGCTCCCGTGATAGTCCCACTCAGATGGGTTCCAAGTCGTTCCTGTGAAAACCCTATCAACCGTGTGAACGTCGGGTCACGTGTGTGGTACGTGTAGACGATATGTTTGGCATTGGCAGCCACTGCGTCCGAGCCCACATCGGGTCGTCTTGGCACCGTCCTGCCATTAGAGCCCAGCGAATGAGGGTGGAGAAAGTGCAATAGTTGCCGCATAAGTCTGTTCTGCGTCCGCCATGTTGCGATGCAAACAGTGCGCATCGTCCGCGATGGTCGAACCGTCGGGAGATGTTGTTTTGCCAATGGAAACGAAGAGACTAGTCCCAGGAAGCAGTCTTTAAGAAGGTGATACGATCGTTGGGACAAGAGCCTTATTAGCCTGACGTTTCGGATTCCTGCACGAACCCATAATCAGAGACAAATCAGATACGGGTGGTTCATCCATAAGTGGCTGCAGTATTTATAGGATGCAGTAGACATGCTACCGCATACCTATGAATATTCACGGCCCCCCCGCCCCCTTAATCAGAGATCGTTGCACTTGGTGTGCTGACTGTTTGCTGGCCGACATTCGCGTCGTTAATTGATGCAATTTCATCACGTGTGTTGGATGTTGGTGTGATGATTTCTCGACCATCTGACGCGCTGACCCTGGTGTTGGGGAAAGTGTTCACCTTCTTCAAGATGTTGTTTTGTTCCTTTTTAATTTCCTCAGAGATTAACTGCTAACTTGGAGTAAGTCAGTTTGAACTAAGGTTTAAAGGCATAGACCGAAATTTGGCGTATGAATGCTCGGGCCGATGTCCATCAACCACAGCGGGATAACCGCGTCATATTCATTACCTACCAAAAAGCAGCAAGTAGTATATATTGAGGTCACAGGATGCCAAGCTAGCAGCACAGGTACTAAATAAAGGCCCAAACACGTGCTTTGATGATAGTCTGCTGCTGGATAGCGTAGCTTCGAGAGGTTCGACTCATAAGAATATCGGTGAGATACAGTGCGTGACCGATCTCATGAAATGTTGGCCAAAATTCTGGAATGCGTTTCCGATTAGGAGGGATTACTTAAGTGGGGTTGTTATTATTGATTATCATGAAGCATAACCCTATAACATTTTGGACTTGCCAGGATGTCGGCTATTGAATGCACTTCTTTTTGACCTACTGCGGAAACCACAATCGGTAAAAAATGACTACTTATGCAGCATGCATTTTTCCTATTGATTTTCGATGGTGTTATGAATTTAAATACATTTTACAGAAAAAATGTACAAAAATATGCCTTATTTTGCTCATTTGGTAGGAAATCACATTGTCTTCATATTGTATGCCCGAAGAAAGTGCATGTTTAGGTTTTAAAAAAGTTTCCCACTTCCCGAATAATTTTCAGCCTGATCTGACGTTGCATCAGCGTTTAGCAATTTCAGTCTACAAGGAGCATGCATTCCGCGTAAGGAAAACCATATATTCGTCTATGCCTTTAAGAAGGTACCACACAGAGCTCATGAAATGTTGTAATGGATCCGGATCGTGTTGTACATTTCATGAGGAGCATTAATTAACGGACATGTGCGGTCTTGCATGCATGGACATCGCACGGTTTTAAAAATCTCATAAATAGAAACTTTTGTAAAACCTAAACATGCACTTTCTTCGGAGATTAAATACGAAGACAATGTGATTTCCCACCAAATGAGCAAAAGAAAGCATATTTTGTGTATGTTTTCTGTAAAATGTATTTGAATTTATAAAACCATCGAAAATCAATAGGAAAAATGCATGCTGCATAAGTAGTCGTTTTTTTTACCGAGTGTGGTTTCTGCAGTAGGTCAAAAAGAAGTGCATTCAATAGCCGACATCCTGGTGAGTCCGAAATGCTTTGGGGTATGCTGCATGGTAATCAGCATAAAAACCCGACTTAAGTAATCCTTCTTAATCGGAAACGCATTCCAGAATTTTGGCCAACGTTTCATGAGATCGGTCACGCAATATACGTGTCTGGGCTTTGGGCTAGTGCTTGTGCTGTTAGCATGGTATTCTGCAACCCCAGATGCTGTTTTCCTGAGGAACTTCTTGGATGCGGTTGCCGAATGGACAACGGAGATGAGAGTGACGGGCCTGGTATGAAATAGTCGAAAGTGATGCCTGATGTGAAGGTGCGATCGCACCAAGCAACATTAAACCGATTCAATCAATAGTCGAGCTACTGGCTCAAGCGGACAAATGTAACATTCTGTGAGTTGACAGATCCAGGTCTTAAAACTGCAGGATTTACCAGGTTACTGACCTATCATTACAAACAGCGAACACTCAGTAGGGTTCGGGCCGATGGATCACAATATCACTTAAACCCTCGTTTCATTGATCAAAGGCAGTCAAGTCCGCAATGTCAGCCCTGTAATTGGCCAAGAGAGATATCACAGCGTCTGATGAAGGCTGTTTCACTGGCCTTTGAAACGCTTGTACGGTCGCAACTGGATTTCGCCATTTAAGCCTGGAGACGCTGGAACACGGTTGGTAAATGTTCATCTTTTTCCATCAATTTATAGAGAACTACGAGGTGACTGGGTATAAATGGTCCGCATAGTGTGTAGTCAGGACTTCTGCCTTGTATTCGGTCACTCCTTTGATTTGACAAACACCAACGAAGGGGATAGAATATCCGCTCAAATTACGTGCGAATGGGGCGGAGCCGGACATGCCAACGTTCTTCTCCAACGGAGTGGTTTAAGCACCCTAGTAGCAAACTATATCGAGCAGATATCTATTCGATGTCTATTTGTCGAGATTCATATATCGACTGGATATCTATTTTGTCGCAAAAATAGATATCTATTAGAAATCGACTAATCGAGATACTACGCCGATGGCGAAAGTGGGGCTTAATACGGTGCGCTTGAAATCGTTTGCTTAAACCAAGACTCCTTTCTACCCCCATTCCTTCCTTTTCGTGTGTTTAATCCCCCCCCCCCCCCCTATTACCCACAGGTACTTTGGAGGCGGTTATTGTGGAATTATTATATTTAAAATTAAAATAACTAGATATGTACAGTGCTTTGCTGAATCCCTTCCGTGATCGCTGTGTCGACGGAGGCCGGCAATCAGTAGAAGCGCCTGCGATGTTGTCTACAAGTTGGAACTAGTTCTTGATAAACGGCAATCAATTTACAACTGTGTTCTCTGTTAACTTGCGTCTTTCGTTTCCTTTGGACCCGGCTGTCCAGCGACCTTTTCAGGCGCTTGGTAAACGCAGACTCAAGGTCTGATATCCATACGCTGCTGCTTGTGTTCCATGCGATGAAGACCTCTGAATATCATAGGGTTGTGCAAGTAATGACAGCCATACCAACTACAGCCTCATATTGTTTGGAGCCGCTGAGGCTTTCTTTTGCTTTTCTTCCCCTGAAATCAACATATGCATGGAATGCTACGCCTGTGAATGTTGTTATACATACCTTTATAGACCCTTTGAAGAGGAAACTGAGTCAAGTATAGCATCGCACACTGTAAAACCCTCAGAGCATAAATAATTTGGACCCCGTTCCCGGTCGACATGGTCTTGTCGCCGTGTGCTAACCGTTAATTTCCGTTTAACACGCTATTCTACGCGCCACTGTAGCGTCTATTTGCGAAGCTTATTTCCCGTCTCCACCCTACTGCACAAAACCACTGACATACAATGACACTTGATGACGACTGAAATCGTACTACCTTTTCAGTAGCGTACGTATACTCGACTCAAGCCTGTAGGCCTTTGTACACTTTTGATTTGTTCCACCACATTGCTTGTACACCTGACCTGCCTGTACATTTGTTTGACTAAACTGAGAATACACTTTTTTGAACAACGCTACGGCGGTCAACATGTGTTCTGGTCTCGAGTGTGTTTAACGTCGTTATTTCTTGGCGTGCGCTTGTCACCTCTCAATTCTCTTAGCAACTCGTTCGTGCTGCCGGAGACTTCCTCCTCGAAGCTAACTTCAACGGACCATCGCGGAACCTAGAGCCTCCCTTCAACCATTCCTTCATCGGGACACTATCTCCCTACTTGATAGGATTCTACCTTACGTGAGTCTGAAACATTCCTTATCTGGTTCTTTCAATCTGTACATTTCTTTTTGTTCGTAAACACAATTCCCCCATTCGGAGTTAGTTTTCTTTGCAGATATTATTGTTTGTAGTTTCTAAGTCCACATTTACACTACAAAACTGGTGACCCCGCTTTTTCCTGCATTCCGGACCTTTTTTTTTATTTACCATGGCCAGTGACGACTCCCAAAAAGACTCACTCGACATTAACACCCTTTCTTTTAAACTGCC
>CACRXP010001229.1:69739-83439 GCA_902702965.1 Spirometra erinaceieuropaei
TGACATATGTGAATCAATGTATGCATTCACTTAATGCTGTAATTTCTTCACATTTTTGCTTGTTTTTCGATTTTTTCTGTACAAATAGGGAGTTCAAAGGCGTAAGCCTATTTCCTTCAAATACACTGACTGACTGACTGACCTGCCCTCACTGCGATCGCACCTTCACTTCCCGCATCGGCCTGGTCGCTCACTTGCGAATTCATCGCACAGAGACCGGCGAACCAGTGCCTGGAGCACCAACCTACACCCACCGCACTCGCCTCCACTGCCCACACTGCCCTCGCACCTTCAAGCTTCGCATGGGACATTTCGGCCACATGCGCATCCACGAGAGCGGCCTTGACCGCACTCCCATCAAACCCACTAAATCCAACACATCCACCGTGCACACCCCCAATCTCGTTCCATCCGTCCGGGACACCACCACCACCGCCTCCTCCTCTGTCTCTGACACTGACACCACCGAATCCCATGCACATTCACCTCACGCATTGGCCTGGTCGGTCACTTGCGAATCCATCGCACAGAAACTGGCGAACCAGTGCCAGGAGCACCCACCTATACCCACCAACTTCCCACACTGTCCTCGCGCTTTCAGGCATCGCATGAGCCTATTCGGCCACATGCGCTTCCACGACGACCTGCGGTAGACAACCGTCGGCCACACCACACATTCATTCATCCCCTACCTCCTCCTCCACCACCACAATCACCCCACCAGAAGTCAACAGTCACACACCTCATGCACCCAAATGCCACCTTCCACGCAAGTGGGAAGTCCGCATCTCGACTCGGTCCCCATGCGGCCTCGGCTGCACGGGTGACTTGAGTCCGAGGCTATCCCGACACGTCAAGCGTCGTTGATAGGAAGGTTGCTGATTGCCCAGGTGTGGCTTCGGCCGTGCCTGTGTGTGTGTGTTTGTCCCTCAAAACGGGTCCAACACGGGGGCAGGCGTTATCTTTGCGCAATAACAAATGCCAACATTTGCGGGGTGCGCTAGCGTGGACTCGGGGAATCCGACTTTCTAATTAAAACAAAGCATTGCGATGTCTGCTGATCGGTTTTGACGCAATGTGATTTCTGCCCAGTGCTCTGAATGTCAAAGTGAAGAAATTCAACCAAGCGCGGGTAAACCGCGTAAGGTTACCCGAAGCTGCTGTGCTATTTGTCTCGCATGCGACTGTTCTGTTTCCGAAGTGATTTAGTCCGGGATTATTCCGACAGCCTTTCGCAGCTGCGCGCCCCAGCTGCAGCCTCAGGTAACGCCGAGCTCATTAGGCGGATTTGCTAGCTCGTCTCGCTATATTCACAAGGCCGGAGTCCAGTGCATATTTTCGGGTGGCTGGCGCATTGCCCCTTTTCCAGATCCACCGTTGCCAGCTGGAATGCTAGACTTGTGGCGGGAGCTCTGTTGCGCCCCAGTGATCCGGACCTGCGGCCTACTCCAAATCCACATAATGTTGCTTGGGATATCATCCGTCCTATCAGCCCGACTGAGGTTTCTCGAAATCTCTGCCTAATGCAGGGTTCAGCGTCGGGCATTGATGGTCTGTTTGCGAAAGATCTGCTGCTCTGTCCGCCGGCTGGCTTTGCTGGTTTTTTCAACGTGATTCTAGCGATTGGCCATCTCCCAACCCAACATTGCTTTAGCAGATCCGCCTTGATCCCCAAGGTTCAGCGTCCTCATCTTCCTTCGGAGTACCGCCCTATAGCAGTCTCCAACATTATCCCTCGTTTACTAAACCGTATTACTGCTGACAGTTGGTCACGCCTCTGTCCACCGCCCACTTCCAGTTTGGTTTCCAGGAGCGGGATGGAACGGCAGAGGCGACGGCTTCACTTCATGGAATGTTACGGCATGCGGTCTCTGCTCCAAGATCCATTGCTGTGGCCGTGTAAGATGTTGCGAAGGCCTTTGATTCCGTGAACCATGACACGCGCTTGCGAGCCGCCGCCGTACACGGAGCGCCACCTCTAATTCTTAATCCCCTAAATATCTCCGACTCCAGAACTACTACCTATATGCTTGACACTGAGGTCCGATGCCTGCCTGTTGTCCGCCAAGGAGACCCCCTCTCATCGCTTCTCTTCTCCTGTGCACTTAGTGAAGCTATTTCCCATTCTCATCGACAGCTTGGCCTCGAGCTGGATGGAGTAACAGTGGACTGCGTTTCATATGCAGATGATATCGTGCTTTTTGCCGAATCACCTCATCGACTCTGCAGGATGACGCACATTTTCGATTTTTCAATCTAAACCTTCTTGTATACCTAAAAGTTTCTGTACCGTTGTTTAAACCAACTAAAATACACACACATGGTTTCGACTTGTGAAAAAACCTGACTTCTGTGTCCGTCGGTGCTTAGTGTCATTGCTTCGTTCATTGCACCCATTTGCATCAATCGCCTTTAGTCAGTCGACACGAAACTTTTATATGTTTTGGCCATATTTAACTGGACGTAATTTCACCTAAGCGACAAGCCTCATTCACAGACTTCGTCTCGTATTTTACCCGGCACATTCACCCTACGGCCAACGATTGTGGAGAAGGCTTTATTTGTCGTGAGTCTGTACAATTATTTACCTTTTGTCGTTCTTCTTATACTCATTTTGCTATCGCTATTTTTATGTAAGAAATGTAGTATACCCCACTTAGACCTAAGTTGTAGTGTAAACAGCAATTACACCATAAATAAAAATAAATATCTAGCTCGAGTTAGATATTTATTTTTATTTTTAGTTTTATTGCTGTTTACACTACAACTCCTACAGGGATTGGATGGTCTGGCCAATGGCCTCTCCCTTGCCGGTATGGTCCTTAACTCGGCCAAGTGCGTCTCCTTCTACTTACAAGCGCTTGGAAAAGAAAAGAGTACATGCCTCCAGCCGTGCGATGTTTCAATCGGGGGGATGGTGTTGCGCTCGTTAGGGCCGACGGACACCTTCGATTATTTGGGGGAGCCCTTTTCCTACCGCGGAAAGGTGGCAGTAGGCCACCGTCCTGTCCTTCACAAAATGCTGGAGGAGATCACCGGACCACCTCTTAAGCCGCAGCAGAGACTTACACTTCTTAAGCGTCATTGCGTGCTAAAAGTTTTGCACCAGTTGGTACTTGGAGCAGTGCATCGCAACACTCTGAAACGATTGGATTTACAAGTACGACAGGCGGTACGGAAGTGGCTGAAGCTCCCGGCGGACACGCCAATCTCTTTCTTGCACACTGCTACTCGAGACGGGGTCCTTGGTGTCCCATGCTTGGCAGTTCACGTTCCTTTTGTTAGCCGCCGACGACCAGATTCAGTGCTCTCCCCAAAAGAGCCTGCAGTACGAGCAGCTGCCGCTGTCCCTTCTGCCTTCTCTTGTATGCAGCTAGCAGCTCAACCGGTGCGTCTGAGCCAATCGGTCCTGGCAAGTAAAGAGGACGCAAGGAACTACTGGAGGACTTCTCTCTATGCTTCCGCGGACGGTCGACCGCTCGCTCACTTTGCTGAATCTACCAGTGCCAATCATTGGCTTTCCTCTCCGGACCGAGTCTTTCCATGGCTCTTCTTGCGTGGCATCCACTTTCGGGCGGGTATTCTCTCTACCAAATCCCGCAAATCCCGGAGAACCGGCTCTGAGGATGTATTGTGTCGAGGCCAGTGTGGCCAACGTGAGACCTTATTCCACATACTCCAGTGCTGTCAAGTAACGCATCATGCCCCCGTGTTGCAACATAATTTGGTCATGAAGCTACTAGCAGGGCGTTTGATGAGCGATGGACGAGACCTCTTGATTGAGCCCCACGTCCCCGAGGGCAACTCCTTCTGCAAACCGGACATCGTCACGAGCACGGAGAATTCAATAACGGTGATTGATGTGGCCGTAGCGCGAGAGGACATAATGGACGGAGTCTACGCTGGTTAAGATCACCGACGTTACTCAGCCTCGAATATAAAGCCACGGGAATACCCGAACAGGAGAGGAGAGCCCGTGACTGGCGCAGGCTGACTTAGCAAATTGGGCAAGCGGACGGCCATCTGCAGAGTTGTACAATACAGTTCTCCAATAGTTCCGCGCGTCTTCCTTGCTGGCCAGGACCGAATGGCCCATTCGCACTGGTTGAGCTGCTAACCTCAGGCCGGGAAGTGCAGATGGCACTGTGGCAGCTGCTCGCACAACAGGCTCAGTTGAACTGAGAACGGAGTCCAGGCGACGGCGTTTAGCGAAGAGGACAAGAACTGTCAAGCAGGGAACACCAAGACCCCCATCAGCGACAGGCGCATGGAAGAAGGAAACCGGCGTGTCTGCAGGAAGCTTCAGCCACCGGCGGACGCTCTGTCTTACTTGGGTATCGAGTCTCTTCTAGGTGTTCCGGTGGGCCGTCCCAAGAACTAGTTCGTGTAGGAGCTTTGGCACGCAGTGGCGCTTCAGAAGTGCAATACGCTGCTGCGGCTTCAGTGGTGCTCTCGTTATTTCATCCAGCATGTCAGACAGGACCGAACGATGACCTACCGTCACCTTCCCGCGGTATGAGAAGGGCACCCTCAAATACTTGAAAGTGTTCCTTGGCCCTAACGAGCGCAAGACACTCCTCCTGATTGATACTTCGCACGGGCAGAGGCATGCACTCTTCTCCTTTCCAAGCGCTTGAACGTAGAACGACACGCACTTGGCCGAGTTGAGGACCATACCAGCAAGGGAGAGGCCATTGGCCAGACCATCCAGTCTCTGCTGCAAACGGTGAGGTGATTCAGCGAATAGGACGAGGTCGTCTGCATACGCAATCGAATCCACCGTCGTCCCAGCCAGATCAAAGCCCAACTGCCGGTCGGAGTAGGAGAGGGCTTCAGAGAGAGCGCAGTTGAAGAGGAGAGGGGAGAGAGGGTTGCCTTGGCGGACATCGCGTTGGCATCGAACCTCAGCGTCAAGGATATAGGTGGAGGTGCGAGAATAGGAGGAGGATAGAAGAGTGGTTAGGAGAGGTGGCGCTCTTGCTAGCGGCCGCGGCGTGGTTTCGCTAGATAGTAGATAGGGACAGTAAGAATCTCGTTAATCCATTCATGCGCGTCACTAATTAGATGACGAGGCATTTGGCTAGTAATTATTTATTATGCTGAAAATGAAATTACACGATGGGCAGATCTTGCCCCAGAAAGAGCCAGCATGTTGCTACAAGGTTTTGGAAGAGCAGTCTGTTAGGCATCCCTGGGGCAGGATAAGTATTGTTTGGACGTCATTCTGGTGTTCTCCAGGGCCAGTTTATCCACTAGTTTTCGTCACCGACACCAGCTTCATATGGTTCCCGGGTTCCTTCGCGTCGGTTATCCGCAACACCGCCAGCTCCACGGGCATAGACATCGTAAGCCTTCAGAGATCCTCGAATCACTGCCAAGCATAAGTCTGACAGGTCGAACGTAGATAATCCAAGGGATCGTAGAAGACTTTCGCTACGGGAAGAAATAGTTCCGCGCGCTGAGAAGACTGCTGGTATGTGAGACACGGGAGTATTGGCTGGTTTCGTCAGGATCCTCCGAAGGTTCACCTCGACTTCCTCCGCTGAGTAGCGTCGGTCTTTACCAGCGTAGACTCGGTCCATTATGTCCTCTCCCGCTACGGCCACGTCAATCACCGTTATTGAATTCTCGGTGCTCATGACGATGTCTGGTTTGCAGAATGAATTGCCCTCAGGGACATGGGGCTCAATCAACAGGTCTCGTCCATCGCTCATCAAACGCTCTGCTAGTAGCTTCATGACCAAATTATGTCGCAACACTCCTCAGAGCCGGTTCTCCGAGATTTGCGGGACTTGGTAGAGAGAACACCCGCCCGAAGGTGGATGTCACGCAAGAAGCGCCATGGAAAGACTCGGTCCGGAGAGGAAATCCAAGACCGATTGGCCCAGACGCACCGGTTGAGCTGCTAGCTGCATACAAGAGAAGGCAGAAGGGACAGCGGCAGCTGCTCGTACTGCAGGCTCTTTTGAGGAGAGCACTGAGTCCAGTCGTCGGCGCTTAACAAAAGGAACGAGAACTGCCAAGCATGGGACACCAAGGACCCCGTCTCGAATAGCAGCGTGTAAGAAGGAAATCGGCGTGTCCGCTGGGAGCTTTAACCATTTCCGTACCGCCTGTCGTACTTGTACATCCAGTCGTTTCAGTGTGTTGCGATGCACTGCTCCCAGTACCAGCTGGTGCAAAACTTTTAGCACGCAATGACGCTTAAGAAGTGTAAGTCTCTGCTGCGGTTTAAGAGGTGCTCGTGTTATCTCCTCCAACATGTTGTGGAGGACCGGACGGTGGCCTACTGCTACCTTTCCGCGGTAGGAAAAGGGCTCCCCCAAATAATCGAAGGTGTCCGTCGGCCCTAACGAGCGCAACACCATCCCCCCGATTGAAACATCGCACGGCTGGAGGCATGTACTCTTTTCTTTTCCAAGCGCTTGTAAGTAGAAGGAGACGCACTTGGCCGAGTTAAGGACCATACCGGCAAGGGAGAGGCCATTGGCCAGACCATCCAATCCCTGTAGGAGTTGTAGTGTAAACAGCAATTAAACTAAAAATAAAAATAAATATCTAACTCTAAGTGGGGTATACTACATTTCTTACAAGAAAAATAACGATAGCAAAATGAGTATAAGAAAAAAGACAAAAGGTAAATAATTGTACAGACTCACGACAAATAAAGCCTTCTCCACAATCGTTGGCCGTAGGGTGAATGTGCCAGGTAAAAAACGAGACGAAGTCAGTGAATGAGGCTTGTCGCTCAGGTGAAATTACGTCCAGTTAAATATGGCCAAAAGATATAAAAGTTTCGTGTCGATTGTCTAAAAGCGATTTGCACATTGACAGATATTCTCTGTCGAGGGCAGTGCGGCCAAAGGGAGAATCGCTTCCATATACTCCAGTGCTGTCAGATAACGCACCAGACCCGAGTGTGGCGGCACAACTTGACTATGAAGTTACTGGTCTCCAAGCTTGCTGGTCGTGGACATAAGGTGCTGATTGAACCCCACATTCCTGAGGGGCAAACGTTCAAGATGTCGGACAGTGTGGTGTGCGCCGAGGACGCTCTCACGGTGGTGGACGTATCCGTTACTGGGGAAGAATTGATGGACACGGTCTACGCTGGGAAGATCCGACGGTATTCCACAGTGGAGGTCGAGGGGAATCTACGGCGGATCCTCGGGAAACCAGCAGACATTCCAATCCTACATGTGCCCGACATGTTCTCCTCTCGAGGCAGCATATCACCACACAGTGAAGCTAGGCTGCGGCTTCTAGGATTGTCCACGTTTGATCTATCGGATTTATGTCTGACTGTGATATGAGGCTCTCTGAAGGCCTATGGGGTCTATGTACGCGGAGCCGGCAGTGCAGAGAACGGCTGAATAGGCGAAACCAGAAGTTGCCAACTTAAAAACTGCTCTGGAACACTGTCTTACAAGATCATGCAATGCTTGCTTTTCTGGGGCATGACCTGCTCAAAATGTACTTTCAGTTGGAGTATAATAAACACTTCATAGCCAAATGTCTCGTCATCTAATTAGTGACGCGCATGAGTGGATTAACGAGATTTCTACTGTCCCTATCTACTATCTAGCGAAACCACAGCCAAGGGAACGGGCTTGGCAGAATCAGCGGGGAAAGAAGACCCTGTTGAGCTTGACTCTAGTCCGACTCTGTGAAGAGACATGGCGGGTGTAGTAATAAGTGGGAGNAAGTACAATCTGGTCGTTGCAATGGTAATCCTGTTTAGTACGAGAGGAACCGCAGGTTCAGACATTTGGTACATGTGCCTGGTCGAGCGGCCAATGGTGCGAAGCTACCATCTGAGGGATTAAGACTGAACGCCTCTAAGTCTGAATCCCGTCCAGAGATGCGCAACGATACAGTTTGGCCTGCCACGTGGTTGGGCAGATATAGTACTTTCCGGTCAGGTTTCATTCGGATGGGGCCAGCGTGCCACACTGAACCTGGTCGGTCTGGTAATGTAATGCCAGAGCTGTGACCATAACCACATGCACCGGGCCATGGTGTTGTGGAGGTCGACATGATATCCAATTGTGGTATGAGCGTGGCGGCACTAAATCGTTTGTAGACGACTTAATGTTTTGTCGGGGAGACGTGAGTATTCGAGCAGCTATCACACTGCGAGGTATTGAGTCCTATCCCTACCCGACGTAATGATTTGAGGCCTTGGAGCCCCATTCATGCTGTTCTTCTTGTTCTTGTTGTCATTATCTCTATCTGCCTTTTGGCATACACGCACATGTGTGTCCCCTTATATACATTGACGCTTCGGCTATTAGCGCCATTAATTATAAATGGTGCGATGGCTTGCGTGGGGATGCATATGTGCGATAATGTACCAGAATAAGAAAGTGGGCCGTAATGTGCGTGTGAAAGCCAGACACTGTGGTTTTGGAAAGATGTTCTTGAAGCCCAGAGGGAAAGGTGTTGATTGCACCAGTACAAGGCTTACAGGGCTGCCTGGGCCTTAGAGTGTTGATTGCGCCAGTACAGGGTTGCCTGGGCCTTACAGTGTTGACTGCTCCAGTACAGGGCTGCCTGGGCCTTAGAGTGTTGACTGCTCCAGTACAGGGCCGCCTGGGCCTTACAGTGTTGATTGCGCCAGTACAGGGTTGCCTGGGCCTTATAGTGTTGATTGCAGCAGTAGAGGGCTNTACAATCTGGTCGTTGCAATGGTAATCCTGTTTAGTACGAGAGGAACCGCAGGTTCAGACATTTGGTACATGTGCCTGGTCGAGCGGCCAATGGTGCGAAGCTACCATCTGAGGGATTAAGACTGAACGCCTCTAAGTCTGAATCCCGTCCAGAGATGCGCAACGATACAGTTTGGCCTGCCACGTGGTTGGGCAGATATAGTACTTTCCGGTCAGGTTTCATTCGGATGGGGCCAGCGTGCCACACTGAACCTGGTCGGTCTGGTAATGTAATGCCAGAGCTGTGACCATAACCACATGCACCGGGCCATGGTGTTGTGGAGGTCGACATGATATCCAATTGTGGTATGAGCGTGGCGGCACTAAATCGTTTGTAGACGACTTAATGTTTTGTCGGGGAGACGTGAGTATTCGAGCAGCTATCACACTGCGAGGTATTGAGTCCTATCCCTACCCGACGTAATGATTTGAGGCCTTGGAGCCCCATTCATGCTGTTCTTCTTGTTCTTGTTGTCATTATCTCTATCTGCCTTTTGGCATACACGCACATGTGTGTCCCCTTATATACATTGACGCTTCGGCTATTAGCGCCATTAATTATAAATGGTGCGATGGCTTGCGTGGGGATGCATATGTGCGATAATGTACCAGAATAAGAAAGTGGGCCGTAATGTGCGTGTGAAAGCCAGACACTGTGGTTTTGGAAAGATGTTCTTGAAGCCCAGAGGGAAAGGTGTTGATTGCACCAGTACAAGGCTTACAGGGCTGCCTGGGCCTTAGAGTGTTGACTGCGCCAGTACAGGGTTGCCTGGGCCTTACAGTCTTGACTGCACCAGTACAGGGCTGCCTGGGCCTTAGAGTGTTGACTGCTCCAGTACAGGGCTGCCTGGGCCTTAGAGTGTTGACTGCTCCAGTACAGGGCCGCCTGGGCCTTACAGTGTTGATTGCGCCAGTACAGGGTTGCCTGGGCCTTATAGTGTTGATTGCAGCAGTACAGGGCTGCCTGGGCCTTACAGTGTTGATTGCAGCAGTACAGGGCTGCCTGGGCCTTACAGTGTTGACTGCGCCAGTACAAGGCTCACAGGGCTGCCTGTGCCTTAGAGTGTTGATTGCGCCAGTAGAGGGTTGCCTGGGCCTAGCAGTGTTGATTTCACCAGTACGAGTCCGGCTGGGCCTGCGTCGTCACTGAGCTCTCGAGGTCTCCGTAAATTTGAGCACACTACCGAGCACGCAGGAGAAAACGCACACATCTGCTGCTTTTTGGATTTAGCATGGATTTTATCGCTGTCATAATTATTGTATTGTTTACAGAACACAATCAACACATATGTCTACTTCCATATTACTTCCTTTTTTAACTCCTCATAATACTTGCTTTCCTCCTACGGAAGTTGTGTCGCTCGGTTTTGACTAGTTGCTGGGCGCCGCTTGGACCTCCACTGAACGCGTGAACAGCTACTTTTGTAAGGAGCGGTTCAGTGAAGTACTCTCCAGGCCTGCCGCACAATAAGCCCACTGCTAAAATTTCAACTATACCACCGATTGTAAGAAACCGCTGACGGAGGCGTATAGGGCTTTTGGCTAAGGACTACCGGCACCGTGTCATGCGACAGTAGCAACGCAATATGTGACAGACAGAAGACAGTTTGATATGTCAAATTATGCAGTTGGTATCAGGGATCCAGTTATGAAGTAGCTGCTGAAATGTCGTGTTGCTGGACCATCCCACCGTCTTCTTGCACACGAAGTCAAGATTATGGTTTGTCTCCGGTGTGGACAGAAACTTGAGCCAGCTGGTTCATCGTACCACCTGTTTATGCTTGTGTGCATATTGTTACCTGGATTACCAACCTACACTCGCCGCATCCGCCTCCGCTGTCCACATTTCGCTCGCACATTTATTCACCGCATGGGTCTATTAGGCCACATGCGCGTCCGCGAAAACCTGCAGTAGACAACCGCCGGCTTCACCACACCATCACATCTTTCCTTTAAAGCACCTCACCGCACATCAGCATCACCCACCTCAAGCACCTAACTACCACCTCCCACGCTAGTGAAAAGTGTGCGTCTCGGCTCCTCCATGCGGCTGGCTTCCCTTGCCGCATGTGTGATCGCAGTCTGAGACGAAGACGGTGCGTCGAGCGCCGTGGCTCGGAAGGCGACCGACTGACGCCCAAACTAAGTCCACACAGTCTGCCCCGTTGTGTGGAGTGGTGGACTGGTGGGCTGAGAGCCAGGCTGTCACGGCCTCTTCTTAAGCAATCTGTGACACTTATGTATGTGAGGAATGCGTGTGCTTTATGGGTAGTGCCTCTCAGTCGACGACTGTTTGGTTACCCAACCTTGGAGAGTGAGGACCCAGGCTAAATGCGGGAACACGTATGGCCCTTCTAGATTGAAAAAACTGACAGCGTGTGCTATGCCAGTATCAGCAAACAATGGTCCTCGCAGCCCGGTATGCGCTGGCAGTTCCCTGACACCTGATTCCCTGCCGATAGATGCGCTTGCGCTCCCGCTGGGTATACAGGTGGTGGGCATGGCTGCTTAGTCATCTTCGTACTTCTGACCCCTGTTGATCAAGTGTATGTTGTGGACCACGGCGTGTGGGGGCACGCGTAAGTGCGGGTCCGGCCGTGCCAGACACATGCGCCCTCCCCCGCCTCCGGTTTTCTCAACTCTGTCTTGACACCAAACCAGGTGGGGAGTGGGGAAGTGTGAGTGCGATAGATGCTGCGCAGGTCTGCGCTCACTATAAACTAATTCACGCGCAAGTTACTGTGCCTGCCGTACCTTGGTGTGTAGCACACGGTGGACATCGTGGGAATCGAAGGTCGAACTGTCACCTGGCCTGCGTAAGCGCAGGTGCATTTGCGATACGAAGTCTTGTATATATGACTAAATTGCTCCCTTGCATTTAATTGGCCTCTAATCCCCATGACTGCAGCGGCAGTGTCAAAGCCTTGGTCACCTCTTTGTAGTGTCTCCAACAAAGTACTCCCGTACGGACTTGCAAGCCCTGATATGTACACTGGTAGTTCCGGTTTTGTTTTCCACCACCCACCAAAATGCAGTCACTAAAGGATTCAAGAAGTCTACCGTCATATATCCTGGCCATCGGTTCTCAAGATTATTGTTTTGCTTGTGCAGACGATTTAAATGTCCAGTCACTGTTGTTATTCCAAGTCTTAGCGGCAGTCCGGGTGTCTGCCCTTTTCTAAGGAAGAGCGTTTACCGCACCGGAGTGTATTTGTGGCCTGGCGTTCTGAGTAGCTGCCAAGTCTTCGTGACTGAACTGTACATAGGTCGCTTTATAAGGCAGACAGATCGCTGTGTCCAACGTAAAGCACCAACGTCGGCTTCAGTTGAGTCATGGGCACTCGATCAGCCCTTATCGGAACGACACTTTCTGTCATGATGACTGCCGGGCTGGACAGTTGGACGCCTTGTGTACCATCGGGTTTCGTCTTTTATCAGCTAATCTACTGCATCATGGTTTAACTCATACATCATTTGGGCAATGCAGGTAGCGACCCGTGACTTTTGATCTAACTAATACTTCCTCATCCACATTTCGGCTGTTTTTTCTATACTAATTTCGCAAAAAACATGGACAGGACAATACTCAAATTTCTATAGTTTTATTCCGCTAAGCCAGAAACGAGGCTTGATCTGCCGCCTCACCAACCAATCTAAGAGGATATGCACTCCAGATAGGCTTGAGAATGAACTTGCCATTATACAAAACACTGAGAGAAAACGGCTGCCCTGAAGAGTTTATCAACAAACATGGAAGAATGCCCTCCAAAATCTGATGTCTCGACGGCTGAAAAGGAATTATTTCTCACACCCATTTCGAGGCGATCCGGCAAGCGAACTCCTACATCGTCGCTTAAACGCTGCTATAACGCTTACGTACCCAGCCGCTAAGATACGACTGATTTTCACAAGCACTCCGCTTCTTCGCCTTGAAGGTAAGGATGGTGTGCCTTTTCAGACCTCTTCAGTGCGCATCTGCGCCCTCACTTGCTCCTGTGGGGCAGGTTATATTGGTTGAACAGCTAGGCGTCTTCTATCTAGGCGGATGCGAAAGCACCATCCTGCCTGGCTAAATCAAGGTGGGAAGAAGTCCACCTCTAGCGCAATTGTGGCTGACTTGGGTGACAGCGGCCACCGAGTAGACGTCAGCCAGGCATTTCGAGCCATCGATAAAGTGCCGGCAAAACACTTCAAGTTCCTTCCTCAGCGAAGACTTGCGACGGCCCAGGCAGTGGGCATACGGTTGGCTAACCCGACCTTGTGTTTGCATAAAACGCATGTACAAGCGCTAAGGATCTTCCTGGGTAAAGCCAAACCCGGCATATCTGTTCACACCCGCCACGTCGCGTTACAGCGCTGAGACGGGGACAGCTAATTGTCAGACGCCTTCCCCCTTCCCCTTCCTAAGCTCCTGATAGAACTAGAGTCTGGACCCATTACCCCTGGACACCCCTCAACCCTCTCCCCCATAATGACTGTTATTGGTTGTTTCGCTTTTGCTACTCTACCCCTATTATGTTACTGTCCAGGCCTGATGAATAATCGAAAGCGCACTTTTCCCGGACTTGACTTCTTAAATGTGTACGCGAGTATCATCACTGAATTTCAACTAATTTCATTCTCACAAACCGCGTTATGGCGGGTAAATGGCGGCTTATCTCTCGCCTTTATCTGCGTGGGTCGCTCTGATCACGTGGAGCGCATTGGAGAGGGGAGTTTGGTTGAATGGTTACGAAAACAGTTGATATACACCTTGAATTGTTGTTACGCTTTTGATCCCCAGAACCTAATATCCAGCGCAAAGGCGCTTGCCGTCCTTCTTCGTGAGTGTGTGAGCGACCACGTCGTCATATGGGGAATTTGCGCACTATGTAATAATTGTCCATATACGTATATGCCTTTTATTTCACTTACTTCAATTACTGCTTCTTTGGTACGGCAAAAGCTTACTGATGAGGAGGAACAACGCGCCTGGTCCAAATCCGAGCTTGC
>CACRXP010001229.1:89886-102998 GCA_902702965.1 Spirometra erinaceieuropaei
CAGCGACTTTGCCTGCGTCATCGCCCGGGGAGAGGAGGAACCCTACCGCAGTCAAGGCTTCATTGAGTTCATTAAACTCTGTGGCAATGCCTACCTCGTGCTGCGTCGCCATGCACACCTCATACTCACTCTATTTGCTATTATGCTGCCTTCGGGTTTACCAGAATTGACTTGTATGACGGATTGAGAGTATGTGCGAAAGACCCTGGCCGTAGAGATGACGGAAGAGGAGGCGCTTTGCTACTTTAATGAAAAGTTTGATGAGGCCTACAATGGCGCCTGGACAAGAAAGATCGACTGGTTCGCACACTGGATGAGGAGATAAACTTATCCAGCAAAAGGGATTGCTTGCTTGGTGATTTTCAGTGCCATTTATTATTTGTGCATGTTTCTAGAGGTGATTTAACACCTCAGTCGTGTCTTTCTTTTTATGTGCCACGTTTGATCTTAACTTTTTTTACTTCCCCTCCACAAGATACCAGAGTAGAAATATCTTGCTTATAATCGGGTCTGTCGACCAGTAGGTGCCTTCTTCCGGCTCATCGCAACTGCTAAGTTAAGCAGAACTGTTCTACTCACAGTCGGTGGTTTCGAAAAATAAAGGGGTTGGGAATTCAGTAGTAATATGGTACTACTCCACAGTGGGTTGATATTAGAAGACCGGTCAGTTAAATTTTGACCAAATAGAGAGTGATGAGTAAGCCTGATCGAGCACTACGAGAAAAACTGAAACAATTAATCTGGATTGTCAGCTAGTTTGCTGACTGGATCTTGGCCATGACGGTGTCGGGGTTTGTACACACGCGACCTGTTTACGTCACCTGACGGCTGTCGCATCCGCCGTTGCCTGTAAAGGTCGAAGCAGTGGTTTATAATGACTTGTCGCCCTCGGTATACTGCCTGAAAGGTTCCCTTTTTATTCACGTTATGGCTATTTCCTATCATAAGCATTCGGATGGAGTAGACTACAAAAACGTCGCAATTATTATCTCAAAACTGTTGTGAAAGCTGGCCGCTCCAATTTTTGCTGCAAAGTCTGTAGGCCCTTTCTCTAGTATATGACAGTTCGACCATCGATTTCGATGATGTCCACCGTGTGCCCCACAGCAGGTTGGAGCAGGGACGGTGACTTGCGCAGGGGTTTATAGTGCCGGTAGACTTGCTCTGCATCTACCTACACTCTCTCCTCCTCCCCCGCCTGAGCCCGGTGTCAAGACAGAGTCAAGAAGACCGGAGACGAGGGAGGCCGCAGGTGGATGGCTCGGACGGATCCTCACCTTGGCGTTCCACCACACCCCCTGGTCCACACGACAATAACCAGGATTTCAACTAACAACAGAGCTTTGGAGGATAGCACGGCCGAAACCGCACCTGGGCGTGCCGCCGACGCCTGGTTCGGGTCCCACACTGTGGTGAGAGTGCCATAAAGGCCACATTTAAAAGGAGCCATTGCAGCCTGACTCTCAGACCGCCTCCAGTTAAGGAGGAGGATCAAGTTACCCTGTCAGTTGGCAACCTTCCAGGCCACGGCTTTTAGCGCACCGTGATAGCTTCAAGCGCGTCAGATGGATAAAAGTGAGGAAAGTGCGCTGAGTCGTCGACCTCACTCTCCCTTCCCATTCCCACACCCCAGCCGCTGTCCGAGCCGGCCGGCAAACTGGAGTGGGGAATGGGCGCGGTGGCTGCCACGGTCGGCTGACCATGACTGCGCGCGCCACAGCACGACCTGGCCCCCCATACACACAAACACCAGGATTTCACACAACGGGGGTTGAACGGCGTGTCCCTCACTTGCGTGAGAGGGCTGTGGAAGGTGCTGCTTCAGCCCGTCCCCAGCCCACCATTCCGCTACTACACACAACGCGACGAACTGCGTGAACCGAGAACGGGCGTCAATCAGCAACCTTCCTATCCACGACACTTGAAGTGTCGGGATAGTCTCGGACTCAAATCACCCGTGCAGCCGAAGCCGCATGGGGACCGAGTCGGGATGCACACTTCCCACTTGCATGGAAGGTGGCAGTTGGTGCATGCGGTGGGTGGATGTTGATGCGTGTTGGTGATGGTGGAGGAGGGTATGGAGTGTGTGGATTTGTGGTGTAACCGGCGGCTGTCTACCGCAGGTCGTCGTGGATGCGCATGTGGCCGAATAGGCCCATGTGGTGCCCGAAAGTGTGAGGGCAGTGTGGGCAGTTGAGTCGAGCTTGGTGGGTGTAGGTTGGTGCTCCAGGCACTGGTTCTCCGGTCTCTGCGCGATGGATTCGCAAGTGACCGACTAGGCCGATGCGTGATGTGAATGTGCGTGCACAGTGTGGACATGTGAATTCGGCGGTGTCAGTGTCAGCCACAGACGAGGCGTTGGTGGTGGCGCAGATGGACGGTGCGAGGGTGGTGCTGGGCATGATGGGCGTGGTTGACGTGCCGGAATTTTGGTCAATTCCGCTCTCGAGGATGCGCATGTGGCCGAATAGACCCATGCGATGCGTGAAGGTGCGAGGGCAGTGTGGGCAGTGGAGGCGAGTGCGGTGGGTGTAGGTTGGTGCTCCAGGCACTGGTTCGCCGGTCTCTGTGCGATGAATTCGCAAGTGAGCGACCAGGCCGATGCGGGAAGTGAAGGTGCGATCGCAGTGAGGGCAGGTGTAGTCCTGATTCTCATAGCTGGAGTCGGGTGAGGCGGGGGTGGTGCCGGTTGTTGTGTCGCGGTTGTTGATGTGCGAGACGGCTGCCTGAGCGGCCGCCGTTGAGGCAGTGGTGGTGCAGAAGAATTGCCAAAGTAAGTTGGCGGCAGAGAGGACGAGGATGAGGCGGGCGGGGGGATGAAGTTTGGAGCAGTTCGAGAGTTACAGTTGATTCGCGTTTCGCTTTGGCGGTGGTGATGCGGTTGGCTTCGTAGATCGCAGCGCCAGTCTTCACTGTCCTCCTCCAGGTTGGACGATCGCAGGCGAGCTCTTCCCAGTTGGTCGGGTTGATTTGCAGTAGCTTCAGGGAGGACTTCAGGGTATCCTTGTATCGACGAATTGGGCCTCCTTGACGACGAGAACCCTTCGCGACGTCTCCGTAGAAGAGTCGTTTGGGTAGTCGCTCGTCGTCCATGCGCACCAGGTGGCCGCTCCAGCGCAGCTGCATTTGTCTCAACATGGAGTAGATGCTGAGCATTCCCGTTCGTTCCAGCATTTCGGTGTCGGGGATGCGATCCTGCCAGTTCAGTCGCTGGATGGGACGAAGACAGCTGAGGTGGAAGTGGTTCAGACGGCGTGCCTGTCTCGTGTACACCGCCCAGGTCTCTGCTCCATACAGTAACGTCGGCAGGATGACGGCCTTGTACATCTTCCGCTTCGTGCTCAGTTGAAGTCCGTGACGATTCCAAACTGTGCTTTGGAGGCGACCGAAGGCTTGACTGACGTTCGAGATCCTCTTGGCGACTTCGTCATGGATCTTGGTGTTGCGGGAGAGAGTACTGCCCAGGTACGGGAAGTTCGCCCCCACTTGCAGTTGGGTTCCGTTCACGCTGATTTGCGGCGGCGCGTTGGGGGCTGTGGCTGAGTTGGGTGGCGGTTGGTGCATCACCACCGTCTTCTGCGTGTTGATAACCAGACAGATGTTCTCGCAGGCGGCGGTGAATAGGTCCATGCTGCGTTGCATCTCCTCTTCCGAGGTGGTGTTCAGGGCGCAGTCGTTGGCGATGAGAAGTTCGTGCACGTTGGTTTTGGATACACGCGATTGGAAGTTCATGCGCCGTTGATTCAGGAGTTGACCGTCCGTTCTGTAGGCGATGCGGATCCCGGGGCGTTCGTCGCGGTAGGCGTCCATCAGCATGACAGAGAACATAAGACTGAAGAGGGTTGGCGCCAGCACGCATCCCTACTTCACTCCGTTGGTCACTGCGAATGCCTCTGAGACAGCTCCGTTGTTCGTGACTCGCGCCATCATACCGTCGTGCAGCTGACGCACCATCTGAGTGAATCGCTCCGGACAGCCGAATTTCTGCATGAACTTCCACAGTCCTTCACGATTCACCGTGTCGAAGGCTTTCATCAGGTCCACGAGGGTAGAGTACAGGTGGGTCCGCATCTCCTGACACTTCTCCTGAAGTTGGCGGGCTGCGAAGATCCTATCCGTGGTCCCACGATGACGACGGAAGCCGCATTAGCTTTCCGGCAGTAGACCCTGTTCCGGATGGTTATTGAGGCGGTTGAGAAGGATGCGAGCGAAGATCTTCCCGGCGATGTTCAGCTGGGAGATGCCGCGGTGATTGTCGCAGATTTGGCGATTCCCTTTTCGCTTGTATAGGTGCACGCTTGTTGCGTCCTTAAAATCTTGCGGGACATCGCCTTGAATCCACATCTCCTGGAAGAGCGCAGTCAGGTGATCCATCAGTTGGGGACCTCCGTGCTTGTAGACCTCAGCAGGGATTGCGTCCGATCCGGGTGCTTTCCCGCTAGAGAGCTGATGTACGGCCCTGATAGTTTCCCGGAGAGTTGGTGGGAGGTCTAGGTCCGCGTTGGTCTCCACTTGCGGCAAACGCGCATTGGCGGCGTCGGAGATGACGGAAGGGCGGTTGAGGACGCCTCGGAAATGCTCGGCACATCGCTGCAGGATTTGCGTCTTTCCAGACAAAAGAATGCTGCCGTCGCGCTGAGAGGTTGAGCAGTGCCCTTCGTCGGCGGACCATAGACAGCTTTGATCGCAGAGAAGAAGTTCTTCCATTCGTTGCGGTCCGCGTAGCCTTGGATCTCCTCAGCTTTGCGAGCAGTTCAGGCGTCCTGCATCTCGCGCAGTCGTTGCTGAAGCTGTCGGCGACTACGGTAGAAGGCATCTTCGTTGTCCTCAGTGGGGTGATCGACGTAGGCTTTGTGTAGGCAGTTCTTCTCAGCAAGCAGATTTCTGATGGCGGCGTCGTTGTCGTCGAACCAGTCCGGGTGTTGACGGGGAGCGCGACCGAGGACGGCGAGCGCCGTCGACTGGACCGTGCCTCGCAGTTGACAACAGGGGTTCTCCACGGAGGCGTTCTCGGCAGCGGCGGCATCGGCAGCGATGCGAAGGTTCTCTAGCCGTTGCGCTAGCTCATTGCTGAAATGAAGGTGATGAGCGGACAAAGACAAAAAGGCAACATTCAGCTTACCTGGGGGTCGCTTACCTTGTGGTCTCCTGCGAGGCTGTAGGCGAATACGCATCTTCGAGATGACGAGGCGATGGTCGGTCCACCCGTCAGCACCCGCGATCGCCTTCGTCACCAGCACGTCCCTCTGATCTCGCCAACGGACGAGGACATAGTCCAGCAGGTGCCACTGACGCGACCGAGGATGCCTCCAGGTGGCCTTGTCTCGCTCCGGCAGACAGAAGAACGTGTTCGTCAGGATGAGGCGGTGTTCTGCGCAGGTGCGGAAAAGCAGCAGGCCGTTGTCGTTGGAGCCGCGGAGACCGTGGGCACCCAGCACTCCCCTCCAGGCAGTATGGTCTGTTCCTACGCGGGCGTTGAAGTCACCAAGGACAATCAACTTTTCCGTCTTCGACACTGTCGCCAGGAAAGCATGCAGTTTCTCGTAGAATTTGTCTCTAGCGGCGGCGTCGGGGCTGCTCATCGGCGGAGCGTAGGCGCTGATGATGGTGGCGAATTTGCCCCTCCGCCGGAGAGGCAGACGGAGGCTCATCAGGCGGTCGTTGATGCCCTGCGGCAGACTGGGCAGTCGTCTTACGATGTCGTTCCGGATGGCGAAGGCGACACCCGCGTGTCGTGGCTCTGCCTTGGGTCGACCATTCCAAAATAAGGTGTAACCGGCTCCCAACTCTTCCAGTTGGCCTTGTTCGGAGAAACGGGTCTCGCTGAGTGCTGCGATGTCCACCTTGTAGCGCGCCAGTTCTCGTGGCACTAGCGCCGTCCTCCGTTCCGGTCGGTTGCTCCTCGGGTTGTCTAAAAGTGAATGAACATTCCAGGCTGCCAGAGTGAGCGGACTCACCCTGTCAGTCTGGTGACAACGAGTGGTGCGACGGGAAGGAGATGGAGAAGAAGATGACGAAGGAGAAGAATAGGCAGAAGAATAGACGGATGTAGAGGAAGAAGAGGTAGGATGAGGATAATGAGTATGGTTGTTGTTCTTGTTCTTGTTCTTGTTGTTGTTCTTGTTGTTGTTTCGATTTTGAGTGTTTCGACCGTGTGATGACATCTGCGGCCTTGGCTAGCCTGGAGACGGCGTGGTACCCAGCAATGTTTAGGCCACATTTTCTAGGCCCTTCCCCTCGTGGGGGCTGTCAGTGCCATCCCTGAATAGGGCTGCCATGTGCCGTTGTGGCACGGCTGAACTCCACTATGAGACCACGACTTCGGGTTGTTGTGGCGAGCGACTCGAATTCGCCGCAAGCCGCGGTCTCCGTCGGCGAGGGTGGGCGCGTCAAGGCGATGTCGATGTGGAGACCCATCGCGTCGCTGGCTGTCCAGCGGCGTGCAGAGTCGAACCACGTCACGACGGTGCCGACTCAAGGTTTCATCCGACCTTGCATCCAGCGGAATCCGCAAACCCTGTACACACGGCACAGCGCACTGGGCCCCCTCACCTGGTTTAGCCCGCCGGTCGAGACGGTTGCCCGGGGTGTGGCCGCTGAGCAGAGCCCAGCTACGTGGAGCCACAGGTGAGAGTTGGGTGCTAGCAAATGGACTACTATAAATAGCTCAAGAAATGCCTGCAGCCACTACTGGAAAACTTCGATTTTGTAAAGTGTAATAAATCGAACGAGAATAAAGAACCGGAACATGACAACTTCTCGGAACCCGTGTGGTCTCAGTGTGTGGAGGCCGTGATGCGTTTGGCAAAGATCCGGGTTCTTGGAAGACCACGTTTCTGTTCCTATGTCACCTGTTTTAAATCTCCTATCTGCTACAGAACCACGTGGGCTTGATTGGATTATAGCCGAACTAATCGTCTTAGTCTTCCTGTGCCTTCTCAGTGCATGAATGATTTCCTTTGGACAGGAACGTGCGTCTTTCGTAAGCCACGGCTTACCATCGTATCCTGAGCTCACGAAATTTCGCCAAGATCTGTCCAGCGTGTCTTAATTTTCATAACGTGCTGATTTTCCAAGGGAGTGGATTCCTGTCTGCGTGCTTTCTGTGCTTTGGTCTGGAGTTTCAGTCAGGTTCTGTGAAGTCCATAGCTTTGTTAGATTGGAAAATTTTAGAGATCCAGGAAGATTATTAGAAGAAGAAAACGTCAGCAGTTAAATAAACCTGTTCCGGCGAGCCAATTTTCTTCTTCTAATAATCTTCCCGGATCTCTAATCTTTTCCAATCTGAACAGATTTTTTGAGCCATCAGTGCTCCATGCAGCGCGCCGTTGGGAAAATTTGCCCTGCGGATTGCGTCCACTCAAGCACAACTGCACTTCCTCCACCGCTGCCTTGACAACCAGTTGACCCCAAAGAGCGTCACTTACAAGCCTCCTGTGAATTCTGCTCTGGCAAGGGAGACTGTGATCCGACTTGGCAGAAGAATGACAAGAGTGCTAATTCACGATTGCCATCAAAGACTTAAACGCTACAATGCAGAGATGGACCAATCTAAGTGTTTTCTCTGGAGAGCTGTCGGTGAAGAATCAAATAACATAGAGTTACGAAAATTCCCATTGTAAAATTCAAAAGGCAATTTGGCGAGCATACGTTTGCTTTCGATAAAGTCTCTTCAGGCCTGTACATTTATATGGATATTGAAGTAATGAATGCATATAGGCATGTACGCATATAACTCGATTATATGGTTTGCCGAAGATCCACAAAGATGGCGTACCGGTTCGCCCAATCCTCGATATGAGAAACTCGCCGTACCATGCAATAGCGAAATGGCTGGCGGAGAAACTTAAACCTCTGCAATATCAACTAGCGCCACATAGCTATCGAGATACTTTTGAATTCATTAACGGCGTGAAAGACTTTGATCTGAACGAAATGGTTATGTTTTCGTTAGATGTCTCGTCCCTTTTTACGAAAGTACCGGTAACAGAAACGGTTAACTACCTTTGTGATTTCATTGCCGACAATCAACAGGATATAGGACTGCCAGTAAATGCCCTCAAGGAATTGTTATTGAGGTGTACCTTGAACGTACAGTTCCTATTCGACAACAATCTATATAGGCAGATGGACGGCGTAGCAATGGGCTCGCCCCTTGGCCCGCTTTTAGCGAATATCTTCATGGGCAAATTAGAAGCTGTCCAGTTACGTCACCAGATCAACGGCCTAAGATACTATGGGCGATACGTGGATGATATATTCGCGATTGCACCGAAACTAAGCGACATCTCAATTCTACTGGATGACATAAATCAAGCGCACCCATCAATAAAATTCACTCTGGAAGAAGAACAGGCCGGTTCACTTCCCTTTCTGGATGTGCTTCTGAGTAGAAGACCTGACGACAACATTCGACGTAGCGTTTATCGTAAGAAAACGTGGTCCGGACAATACACCCATTTTGGGAGTTTCGTACCGCTAAACGTTAAACGTAATTTAGTCCGCTGTTTGACAGAAAGAGTGAGAAGAATCTGCTCAGCCGATAGCGTTGAGAAAGAGCTTAAGATCATCGAAAGCCTATTTCGCCAAAACGGGTATCCTGACCGATTCATCGCTAAGAACATGGCCGAAAGACCGCAAAAGCCCCCGATGCTGACGGCGGGAAAGAAAAGGCTCTTTATCAGGGTCCCATTTCAAGGGGATGCACCAAGTGAACTTCTGAGAAGACGCCTAACCCAAGCTGTAGCACAGACCTTTCCAGCAGCTGACACCCGTGTATTGTTCTCCACCAGTCCCATCCTATACGGAGAGGGCAAGGACAAACTACCAGCTCAGACCACCTCTATGTGTATCTACTCCTTCACCTGCTCCTGTGGGGCAGAATATATTGGTCGCACGAGCCGGCGTTTATCCAAAAGAATGAAAGAACATCTCCCAGCATGGTTAGGAAAGGGACAAATTAAGAACATCAACAGCTCGATTCTCGCGCACATGGTAGACACAGGCCACCGTGTAGACGCCACAGAGGCCTTCAGAGTGATCTACAAGGTCCCATCAGGCTATCCAAAACTGCTTGGGCAGCGCTTGTTGGCAACGGCAGAGGCGGCTGCAATTAGGCTACGCCGGCCGGTCCTATGCGCGCAGAAGAATTTCGTGCAGGCCCCACAGTTACCATGGGCCAAAGCCACGAAGCCAGACACCCGCATGTAACTGCATTCGCCGGGACCCACCTTCCCCCTGGCGCCGACTGGAATTATGGTGTTTCACCCTCCCCCTCCCCTACCCTCCCCTATCTACCCGTATCTTTTGCATTCATTACTTCAATATCCATATAAATGTACAGGCCTGAAGAGAATTTATCGAAAGCAAACGTATGCTCGCCAAATTGCCTTTTGAAATTACATAGAGCAGACCATCCTCAGACATGCTCAGAAAGTACGTGCTAAAAGAAACAAGGAGTTATCTATAAAATTGGAAAAACTTCGAGTACCAAGCCCCGACAACTCATCAGGCGTCCTTGTTCACAATCTTTCATCTAAAACCCTTACAAACACACAACTCGCAATCCTGGAACGTGGAGCAACTTTTAACACAGCACATGCCACACCAGCAGAGTTTATTGCCGCCTTCGAATCTGTTCTTCAACTAACAAAGGCGTCAGAAGAGACGAAAGATTTGATCCGTCACCAAACCTCCTCGTCGCTCATGCGACACAGGAGGTGCGAAACTCTTAGCAATATGGAACAGCGGGCACTGAAAAGCCTAAAAGCAAACAAGGACATAATTATTCTGCCAGCTGACAGAGGACGTTCAACACTTGTGCTAGACAAATCGGATTACCAGAACAAGGTACAGGACTTACTCGAAGACCAGCATTCATACAAACAATGTCATGCCAGCGAAATGAAAAATCTAATCACCCGGATAAACAAAAGCCTAAGAAATCTCAAAGCCAAGGGGGCGATTACACCCAACGACTGGTTCTCCATGAAACCCACTGACACCGCCACGGCTCGTTTTTACGGTCTACCGAAGGTACACAAGGCAAATGTCCCACTCAGACCAATCGTATCCCTTCGTGGCACTCCGACGTACGGTTTGGCAAAATGGATGTTCGGTCGTCTTAAGTTTTTGGCCGAAGGCTCACCAACAACAGTTGCATCTGCGTATCAATTCCTCGAACGCATAAAGCATCTGAGGTTAGAGCCAGACGAATCCATGGTATCCTTTGATGTCGTTTCGCTCTTCACCTCCATCCCACAGCAACTAGCGATAGATGTTGTGGACCAACTACTGGCAGAGCGTTATGAGGAGAGAGACAGGCCTCTGAAGTCTGAGCATCTGCTCGAGCTTCTGCGATACTGTCTCAAGACCTATTTCACTTTCGACGGACAAATGTACGAACAAATAAAGGGCACTCCTATGGGCTCCCCTATATCAGGCCTAATTGCTGAAGTAGTACTTCAACGGGTAGAACACTTGGTGTTCACCAAATATCAACCAAAGTTCTGGGCCCGCTATGTCGATGACACCTTAGTCGTTGTCAAAACAACTGACGTAGAACACCTAAAGGGACTACTGAACTCGGTTGACCCTGATATACAATTTATGATGGAAGCGGAAACAAACAACCAACTGCCCTTCCTTGACGTACTTGTGCGCCGGTGTACCACTGGACAGCTGCAAACTACAGTATTCCGAAAATCCACTGACACGAGACAGATGCTACACTTCAACAGTAACCATCCTTTGTCTCACAAACGTAGTTGTGTCCGCACTCTATTCCAAAGAGTCGAAACACACTGCAGCACACCAGAAGATAAAAGGGCCGAACGATTGTACCTTGTGGACCTATTTGCAGCCGATGGTTATCCCAGGCATTTCATCGAGAGAAGCAGACGTTGGGCGCCCAGACAACGGCCAAATGAGCAGCAACCCGAAGTCTGGAGGGCCATTTCTTACGTTAAAGGGGTCTCTGAAGCGGTCTCGCGACTGTTACAACCCAGCAGAGTAGGCATAGCCCATCGACCACAAGCAACAATTCGACGTCGCCTGATGCAACCTAAAGAGCCATTGCCACCCGCTGAAACCTCAGCAGTCATCTACGAAATAAATTGCAATGAGGACGACTGCAACAATGTGGGCGAAACTGGGCGGAAATTGCAAACTGGCCTCAAAAACTTCACGTACGAGCAGCGCCTGCCGGCCTTGAACCTCTATCCCCTCCACTACAGGCAGGACAGAGGTGACCTCATAGCAACGTTCCAGTTGGTAAAAGGACTTAATCTGGATGTCGACTGGGAAACGTTTTTTGAAATGGCACCCAAATCCAATCTCAGACGACATGATTACCAGCTTAAAAAGGAACTGTGCCACACAAATCAACGTTCCTCCTTTTTCTCACAGAGGGTCATTCGCCAATGGAACTCTTTGCCGGAGTTTGTTGTTAATTCCCCTACCGTGAACGTGTTCAAGAGACAACTGGATACTCACCTGCTGAAAGGCAACCCAAACTGCCGAAGCCTGATCTGACGGATTATTGAAATGACTATAAATATGCTACTAACATGATTTCAACAGATCCTATTTTTGCGTCCAACTTAGCCCATATTGAAATTTTCACAGTCCGAATGTGGTGAACAAAGTTTTTCGCAATTATTTTGCGAATATAATACCCCTTTCACCTGTATGTTACATTATTAGATTTATGAATTCTCCCTACTAAAACTGCAAGCAAAAGTTTTGCAATTTAACTATTTTACTTTATACCTGTACCCTCTAAATGGAGTTTTCATGGCTTCTGTTGTTTACTCCAAATATACTGACTGAACATAAATCGGCCACTCGGAGGTTAGACCCTAACTCTCAACTAGCAACACACGTTGGAGAAACGGGGCATACTTTTGACCTCCAGAGGGTTACCATCTTAGGCCGAGGCAACACAAAAACAGACCGGCTAACTCTCGAAGCGTGGTTCTCCGATGCCCACTCTATCAACAGGCATCTGGACCTTCCTGCAGCTTACAAAGTCTTACGTCATCACAATCGTAGAGCTAAGGACCAAACAACCACAACTGACTTAAGAAGGCAGCACGGAGATAGCCCGACGCTGAGCTTACTCGGTGAGGAAGAACAAGAACCACCAGGCCGACCGCCCGACTAAAGTCCAGTCAGCTCCCCTCGACGGAGTGGTGACTCATAAAGCGCACAGGCAAAAACGCCCGTCAACCATCTCCTGAGAGGCCGACGCAGCGAGATGAGAGGAAAAAAATCGATCAGCATGAGGCCAGCCAACACAACTTGCCACTTTAAACTAAATTTCTGATCGATTAGATGCAGTTTACGCTTTGACAATGAAGAGCCGACCCAGCTCTTTGAAACGTCAGCAGTTAAATAAACCTGCTCCGGCGAGCCAATTTTCTTCTAATAGCTTTTTTAGCCGACCACCGTGTATGCTGCCCTTATGATCCCTTAAAAAAACTTGACTTTCTAACACGTGGCGTATGTGGATCTTCTGAGCGCGAACGGGGTTCCGTAACGGATGTTGTAATAATACCCTGTGCCTGTTTGCCGTCCACATTCGCAGCCTCTCACCACAGAATCCTTACGTGACAGTTGCATTTCGTGTGAGTAATGTAAAATTACCCTTATACATATACCATACACCGTCATCTGTACTCTAAGTTCAGTGAGGTGGTTACAGTAAGGATAGGTGTTGCTTTTTAAGTTCCTTAGAAATGAACTGCGAACTTGGAGTAGATCAGGATATTGAAGGTCTATAAGCTCAGACCAAAGATTTAAGATATGAATATTTAGGCCGATGTCCATTAGTCCTACCGGATAACCACGTAATAATAATAATTAACTACCGACAGACGGTTAGTAGTATACTTTAAGGTAAGGTGATTCCATACTAACAGCACAGGTAGTAGCCATAAGCCCATACACGCGTGTTTCGCCGATATTCTGCCGTTGCATTTGGCCACTACCTGTGCTGTTAATATTTAATGCCCTTACCCTACAGTCACGACAGTGATCCTTTCTTTATACATCTATCGGCAGGCCTAGAGTATATTATGCACTTTTAGCTTATTCACACCTCATTCTCCTCC
>CACRXP010001229.1:107893-118903 GCA_902702965.1 Spirometra erinaceieuropaei
ATAAATCGTCGTGTACCCACCCGGACTAGTTGTACGCCGAGAGCCCCAAGACAAGACCGGTACGCCCATTTTCGTTCTGCAGTCGGGAGGGAACAAAGTATACCTATCTCATGTATACTTATCATGGCCTCTCAGTGAAGTTTGCAAAATCATAGAGCAGGAGTCGTATCCTTAAGGGATGAAATTAACACACGTGATGAATTGCGCAATAATTTACCGTACTAACAACACAGGTATTAGCTAAAATCCCAGACACGCGTGTTTCGCCCATCTTGTGCCGCTTTAGCTAATACCTGTGTTGTTAGTACGGTAAATTATTGCGCAATGCTATACTACTGGCTGCCTGTTGGCGGTTTGTGAATATTAAGCGGTTATTCCGCAGTAGCTGATGGATTTCAGCCCAAATATTCATATCAAATTTCGGACCGTGTCTGAAAAAGGCCTGTTTCGAAAGATTTACTCCAAGTTTGCGCATTAATTTCCTCAGAAATTAAGCAAGACACGTGATGAAGTCGCCGCAGATTTGAGGGCTTTTGGTTCTGATTAACAGGTATTGGCGAAATAGGTTCCTGGGTTGACGAAATGTCACGCAAGAAAATACTCGTCATTTGAAAGCTTGCAAAATTCAGCCGATCCAAAGTTTTATCTCTACGCCACTTTTTGGTCCACCATGCCTTTAACACTGCTCACAGGAATCTTAACACACTTCGATCATGGCAAAATCAAGGAAGAATTAACGGGCTTGTTACAGAATTTTTTCGAAGGGAAAAGAAGTGCTCACCGGATCGAGGGAATTGCATTGCTGACATTAAATCCCAATACCTTTATGATCTCTTTTGGGCCAATGGATACCCAGGCTACTTTATCAAGCAAAGCAAGCACCGAGTGAACAGACGACGGTCACAAGAACAACCCGAAGTCTGGAGGGCTATTCTTTACATTAAAGGAGTCTCCTAGACGATTTCACGACTGTTAGAACCCGCCAGGCAAGTGACATGCAGGCAGTTTACTATCGACTTATGGAGTATGTTGAAAGACGAGATGGTCAACACACGTACGTGTGCAGTTTTCAAGAAATGAACTGATCCCAAGTGTATGTAATGACAGACAGAGGAAAGGAGAATCGTCGAGTGAGGCTTAGTTCTCAGAGGTCTTCAGCGGTGCGTACGCCAAAGCACACTTTTTACCGATCTGTGCAACTATGCATTTTCCCCATTTTTGCTCTAGTTTATTTGTATCCATGTTTTGACATACTTGAGTCTTTCCAGACTTTTGGCTGAGGCTTGGCACTCTGGTGTTCTCGACTGGTGTTATGATTTTCTGTGGGTTTTTGCGGCGCTTTTCCTCGTTGTTTTATTCTTATCGTCAATTCTTATTTTCTTGCGGCGGTATCGGTAGTCGAGCTTAGCTCTTCCTTCTGTCCCCCCCTATAACCTGCAAGGCATTTCAGTGTTTGGTCTGGGTGCAATAAATTTGCAAATTCTTGGAAAGAAATGTTACTTGGAATACTTGGCGTCATTATGTGAATGCCATTGCGCGGACCGCCGAGTTTGTGGCTATAGAAGGTGATATTTAGCTTTGTCAGGTACAGCGCCTACGCTCGATTCCAGTCTCCTAACGGGCTACGCCATTGCAGTTATAGAACAAACTGAAGGCCACTCTATTTCGGGACATGCGTCAATTGGGCTGCACTAGTTCCGCGGTTGCCCTATGGTAGACAGCAGCTTATGCCCCATCAGTTAATGTGTCTTATCTCACCGTTTGCCAGCTGACGAATTGAAGCAGGTCGCTGGTAAATGAGAGGCGAAAAAAGGGAGGCCGATATTGAAATACGTCCACTCTTGGCAATTCAGTGTACTCTCTGCAATAAGCACAACGCGCATGAAACCATTACGACGGGCCAAGTCATGGTATGAAAAGTCCAGACTAAGAGCTTCTACTTAAGGTGACCCTCTCACTTCTGCGAGATCCGAAACTGTTTTCGGTACCCGTCAAACAGCGGCTGACCTCATCCCCAGTAGGTTTGATGATGTGTGAGAGGGACGAGAGAGAATGATATCGTCTAATCTCGAATCCAACACTTGATTTCCTCACAGCACGCTAATAGTCATGGTTTGAGAGGTTGCCAGTTGACGAGATAACTCTGCCCTACTCAGGACCCGTATCAATCTGTAATGACTCCTTCTTAATGCGTCTACCATGACACCCACTTTTTGGCGGCCCAAAGTGTTCTCATTGGAGTTTGGTTCGTGTGGATTTAGGCACCTGGATGTGTGGTTAGTGCATGTCGGCTTTTGTCAACTGCTACACACACGCTCATCTTCAGCTGCTCAGACTTTATTTTGTCATGGGAACACGATTGTGCGGAAATCGCGAGGTAGATGAGGGCAAGGCTGCTTCACTATTGATAAAATCCCCCCGCGAGTCACTACTGTACTCGCGAGACTGTCGCTTGTAACGGGCAAACATCAGGTATGACAGTTTGGCTGTTGGATATAGAAGGATCATGTGAAGTCATCAATAACAGGCATTTCGGCTGACTACTGAGTTGTGTGAGTTGCCGCCCAGGGAAGTTAGCATAATCCGGTAGACCGATAACGATCCAAATTTCAATCCACGTGCTACCCGTCGTCTTTACTCACCTCGCGTGATTTACCTAGCACTTGTGACTCAGTAATGTCGTAGTCTACATAAAGGCCACGCACTGAACGCGCTTAGAATGGCAACAGCTGGTTTTACCGAAAGGACGTGGTTATCGAACAATACTTTTTGGTTATGTAAAATGCAATTCAACAGTAAAGCCCGACGAGGGACGCTAGCAAGATGACAGACTAACAATTGTATGTTATAGCCTCCTTAGACATTTCTATCCAGTATCCAAATCAGAACACAAAATACATTATGGGCGACGATGATGTCGTGCGAAGAGGATCCTAATAGAGAAATATGGACGGACTATCAAGTCGGTCGCGCCCACCGACCTGACTTGGTTGAACGGGGAAGATGTGGCAATAGAAGCCACTCGTATGACAGGTGGTTTTGCCCTTAATTCTAGGGGTACCTATTCTCGTGTCTCAACCCTAACCTGGACCCTAACTGCTCCTGGAATTTAGCGCAAGGCCATTTGTAATACGGAGCGGGAAGGGTACATATTTCCGCGTCCTGTCGAATGGGGAACAAGAACCTTCCGTTTTGCTAGGTATTTCGGAGTTGGAATATGGCTGGCTGATTGTGCAAAAAAGCCAGAGATCGTTTCAATCTCTTCAAAGCTTTGCTGGCATTACTGCCCGATGCCGGGGGCATGTTCAGCAGACGCTTATGGATAACGCATCCGGTAGCAACGAATACAGTTAGCTACAAAGCCTTCGTTAAAGAGAACATTCATAAATATGGAAGAACGGCACGAAGTATGTGCTAAGGTACTTGCTTCGTTCAAATGACTTCGAAATTTGACGGCACTGACTTTCAAGTTAACTCAAACCTCCGCCCCCCCCCCCCCAGTCAACCGCCAGAGCAGAGGCAAGAATTTTGTGTGCCAACTAGACGTGTGCCTCGCGTTAGCCGCTGCTGGTGGAGCGGATCGATAAGTGCGCGCTGGCGTCGTTCGGCCCAATAGAACGCAGACGAGTGCGTTCTAGTTGAGCTGTGCGGTCGTGACCGCCTTGAGAGTCAAAAGGCGAAGACTCATTCTGGTAGCAGTTGTTTGCACTAGCCAACATCCCTCGCTCTCTTTCATTATTACTGTGACGAGAGTTTGCGATGTCGCCATTCGGCGGATTCCACCGCAGTTTCAAGCAGGATTAAGAGTGTCGTTCTATTCGCCGAATGAGCTTTTCTAAATATCTACGCGAGGGAGAAAGAGACTGGGAGAGGGGTTGTAAAAGGACGGAGATGAGATGGAAGAGGAAGTAAAAAGCGAAACTAAAGAAAGACGTAAGGGAGGAGAGAAAGGAAAGAGAAGAGGCAGGAGACGGAAAAGAGAGGGTGCAAAAGCGTTGGTGACGAGGAGAGAGAACGTCGAGTGGGAGGGAAAAAGAGGAGGTAGGCGAGTTAGTAAAAAGACGACGGATAAACTAAGTGGGGAACGAGCCGAGCGAATGAGTAAGATATTACTTTGCGGGGAAGGAAATAGGTAGGGGTTAGAATGGGACGATAGTTAAAAAAAAACAGAAAACAGGAGACGGTGGCGGAGAAAGAACTAACGGACGGCTGAAAATACAGAAGTGCACTGCGAATCTACGTTTATGCACACGTTTATGACAAGCAAGGTCAAGGTCAAGCCGCTGGTTTTAAATTTGAATATAAGTGGAGGATATTATTTTAAGTGGATTTTCTGTGAGACCTAACGATTTCAGTACCTGTTTTTTGGTTGAATTTCCTTAAATACAGGCCTCTTCTCTAAGATCTGCCTGCTGCCATCCCCTTTCGTGTTCTGCTAGTCTATGCCCGTTGTTCACTAATCGCACTCTGCAATTCTCATTTTGTGCATCCGATTTCTCTCTAACTGTTGTTATTTATTTTTACATCGTTAGCCCCTAGCTGAAATTCAGTCAACTTGTCTGTCAGAAGTTTTCTTAATCACAAATTGCCTTGAGACACGATGAGACCAAAAGTCACTGGTCGACGTAAGCTCTCGGCTCTTGTAAGTAAACATGGCCTAACTATACGTAAGTCAGAAGCTTTACCTAAATCAAAGTCAGATGATATTACTAGTCAGTCGTCACCCGTTGTAATTGGTCGGCAGCTTAATCTGTCTGCACTTGACCACTGCAATGACTTTATGCTAAAGTTTGGCTCTTTGCTGACAATTCTTGGACATTTATTCGACGGGAACATCTCCGATATTCCCTCTGAAGAATGTAGGCGTCTCGACTCACTTGTTTACCTGATCGCCAGCGAATCTAGTGATAGACAGAAGCGTTCTTACAACTTCCTGCTAAAAAATGTTCCTCGATCTGCTCGGCCAATTGATGTTGCGACCAATTTCCTGTATTCATGTGGTTTCAACTATAAAATAGCTGATGCCAGACGCTTGTCCTCCCGTAGTACAAATCCACCCATCTTAGTCAAATTATTTTCATCAATCGAGGTTGACACAATCTTTTCTCATCGAGAGCGTGTCACTGCGTTCCTAGAGAAGGCAAAATTTTTCCTTTGTCATGATCTTACTCCTATGGAGCGTAGAATCGAGTCTCTATTCTCACGTAAACCCACTGCTTCTCAGTCTAATGCTCCCCAACTCGGTCATAATACAAGTGGCCGTAAGGATTCAGCTTCTCCTACTCCTGCGACATCTGACTCCCTCCTTCCTCTTTCTCCGACATCTCCATCTCACTCGAACCACTTGACGCATTTGCCTGCCCCTAAACTTGCAGCAGCAGCAGCAGTAGCAGCAGCAGCAGCAGCCCCATTTGTCGTTTCGTATCCTCCGGATAGTCCCGCTGAGACACATGAAAATCCGTCTACATCAGCTAGACCGATAACTTCTATTGTCCAACTGGGTGCTGTAAGGTCTACAGCTAAGTCACCCGTGGCTTGGCGTCAGAACGGTGAGACTCGAAAATTGAATCAGACTCCGACCCAAAAGACAGATAGCACAGTTCCGTTTAGGGGTACGACGCTTTCTCTTAGATCTAACAAGTCTGTTCAGCCCAGCACGTCTACAAACCCCGCAGCTCCAATTATATCCCTGAATAATTCTCTGTCCTGCCTACCGGTTACTTATCAAAGCCCTACTATATATCCAGCAAATAATTCATATAGAATTGCCCTAAATCATTATGCCCCAACCTAGTTCAGGCTTCCCAAAACTTAAGGCCAATTGCTCTCAGGTACGTCAACCTATCTCCTTTGACTTCCAATCTAGACCTGGTTTCCCACCATTTCATTCTTTCAGTGGCCTACCCTCACCCATTAGACCCTACTTTCCTTCTAGCCTCCCTCCTCCTCCTCCTCCTCCTCCTCCTCCTCCTCCCCTTCCTCCATTATTTAAGTACCAACAAGTCTATCCATGTTCTAAATCCCCTAGCATTCCAATGTTTGAAAACTATATCCTCACATCCTTTGGGTCTCATACTCAGCCTTCTCTTGCTGACTCCCCGTACGTCAATAACTCTAGACTAACTGACACTTATTCTCTAAGCATCATTAATTCACAGCTTACATATCCGCCTCCAAATTTTTTTAAATACCGTCGAAAATAGCATTGCCGTTCGAAACACATTAGATATTATATTATTGAATGCCAGGTCTGTTATAAACAAGATGGTCCAAATCAGAGCCATTGCTCTGGAAATGACGCCTGATATTATATGTGTAACAGAATTTTGGACCGATTCTCTAATTCCTGACTCTGCCCTTCTCATAGATGACTTCGATTTTTACCGCCAAGACCGCACGACTAGGCGTGGGGGTGGTTGTCTTCTTTATCTTAAATCCTACCTAAAGCACCCTACCTATTACTTGGATGTTTCCTCATTCACGGGAAACTTCTGCTTTGCATCTGTTATTCTCTCGCCGCAAAGAAAGGCAATTATTGGCTGTATTTACAATCCCCCAAATTCTTTAGCCAGTGATGATTCTCAACTCTGTGAAATCTTTAAATTAATTTCGCAAGCTGCTTTCGATGTTAAAATAATCACTGGGGATTTTAACCTCCCTGAAATGGACTGGGTTTCCAGTAGCTGCCCACCCAGATTCCAGCCCTTTCAAGATATTATCAATTTTTCTAATTGGTCCCAACTGGTGCGCTCTCCAACAAGAGATAATCACATTTTAGATCTAATCTTTACCAATGACATTGCTCCTCTTTCTGTTGCTTTAAAAAAGGACCACTTTGACAGTGACCACGTATTAATTCATTGTTACCTACCGCTTGCCTTTTCAAAAAAGACAAGCACCGTTCAGACTTTCATGAACTACGACTGCGTAGATAGCGACTTAATAAATAACTATATGAGATGCTTGGATTGGTGTGGCTTCCTCACTTGTAGCGATGTAACCATTCTTCGTGATGTCATGTCCAATGTTTCCAAGGACATTCTAGAGTTTGTGCCGCGTAAATCTCTCAAGCCTAATTCTTCAGATTCCCTTGTTCCTCATTTCCTTTTCAACAGACTAAAACGTTGAGGCGACAACTGCGTGACCCATCCACTAGTTCATTATCTGTTCATCTTAGAATCACAGAGATTTTTGAGATGGCCTCAAGGATGCGCCAAGCGCGCGACAGGCAAAGAGAATCAATTGCTCTCAGTGGTTCGAACCCTGGCAAATCCGTCGCTAGCATCTTCCGTCATCGGTCCTCCTCTAAGCGTGCTCATGAACTTCCACCCATGCTTAATGATAACAAAGTCTTCCTCACCGATGACACTGACAAGGCGGAGTTGTTTAGTGCTTTCTTTGCAAAACACCTTGCTACCGAATCCGATTCGGTCCCTTTCCTTCGATCACTTTCAGATAGGACACTTAGTACAATTGATGTCTCCTCATATCTTATTAAGAAACACATAAACCGTTTGAAATACTCACACTGCTCAGGAACGGACGGGATTCCGAATTCGATTATTAAACAAGCGTCCGACCTTCCCATATTGCTCAGTCATTTATTCTCGGTTTATATTTCAAAAGGATTCTTTCCTGAAACATGGAAAACGTCAATTATCATTCCCGTTTTCAAGTCAGGATCTCGGTCCGATGTTAATAACTATCGGGGCGTGCACAAAACGCCGTCTCTGGCAAAACTTCTTGAAAGGATTATTTTCAATGAAATTCTTGACTTCTGTCTAGCTAATCGGCTTCTGAGCTCTAGTCAGCATGGATTTTTACCTGAACGATCCTGCGAAACATGCCACTTGGCTTTTCTTAATCTAATCACTTCTCTTCGCAATGAGCTTCAGTCAGTGGTAGTAATTTACTTTGATCTTAGCAAAGCCTTTGACAAGGTGCCCCATAGACATCTTTTAGTAAAATTGGAAGCTCTCGGCACCCGGCCGCCTCTACTCGACTTCATTAGGTCCTATCTGTCCAACCGATATCAGAAAGTCATGGTCGGTAATAGCTACTCGACACCCCACTCGATCACGAGTGGCGTACTTCAAGGCACGGTCCTGGGTCCGCTACTCTTCCTTCTGTACATCAATGATATTTCGACTGAACTCGGAAATTCGCAAACTTTTACTTATGCCGATGACCTCAAGTGTGTTTACTCATACTGTAAGGACACCGCAAATGTTTGTGTTGAAAAAATTAATGCCGATCTACTACGCTTAAGCAGATGGGGTTTCGACATGGCAGATGGAGTTTTCATCATGCAAGTGTAGTTTCATGTCTTTTGGTCCTACCAAACTTCCTGGTCGCATAATTTTTCAGAATAACCCACTCTCAGAATGCCTCACCATAAAGGACCTAGGTCTAAGTTATACAAATAAACTTGCTTTATCACCTCATGCAGATAGAATCTCTGCCAAAGCCGCGCAGATATGTGGATTCATATCACATCATTTTTTCCTTTCGGAAATGAAGCTAAGACTTTATCAAATGTTTGTTCTTCCAGTCCTCGAATACTGCTGTCCTTTCTTCGGTTTAATGAGCGCCTGCGACCGTAATAAAATCGAAAATGTTCAGAGGGTTTTCACTCGGAAACTGTTCTCTCAAGCTTCGTCCAGTATTTCTTATACTCAGAGATGTCAGCTGGCGAACATGAAGTTTTTGTGGGTTAGAAGACTCGAAGCTGGCCTTTGCTTCCTTTTTCGCATCAACTCTAGCTCCAGTCTTCCGCTCATTGACACTCTCACTCCGAGAGATCGGTCTTATGCCACGCGCAACTCCTGCATGGTGATTCCGCCGCCTCTTTGTACTACATCTAAGCGCTCCCTCTTCTTTGCTTCCAAATATGCCTTCCTTTGGAATAATCTTCCGCCTGAAATTTGATTGTCGCCTAAGTTACTGGTATTCAAGTCGAAATTACGCAACCATCTTACACCGGAAAGCATAAAGGCACTGTTAACGGTCTCATTCCCGAACACTCAGATTCTTGACTTCGAGAAGGGTCCTCCTGGGATTTAGTGGTAGATTAAGTGGTAACTCTTAATAATATCATTAGAAACCCCTGTTTTGAATTGGTTTCTAAATCCATCGCTATCCTTCCCCCCCCATAGCGACAATTTTCGCGGTTTTTGATGTCATCTCTCGCATTCCGACGTCATGCGGTCTGTCGACGCTCACGACGGAACCCTCAGTATTCGCTGTCTACTAGTTGTTCGGTCGTACCTCCCTTCCTCACTGCTCGGCTGAGCTCGAAGCGTGCTGTGGCCGATCGCATCTGGGTTCCTCTCGTCTGGACTCTTTGACGCGGCGTACCAATCCGGCCCAGACGATCTCAATTGTGAATCCCGTATACAATGCTATTTGCAAGCCAGTCCTGTCTGACCCACATTCGTACCCATCAAGGCTGACATTTATTGCTACCCTGACGATGACGGACAACATTCCGTTATATACCGCCACCTACAGGCCAGTCCTGCTCGATTTTTTCTGTCATTATTTTTATGGAGGGTTTTTTTCTCCTGTAAAATCAATCCAATCATCTTTAACTTTTGTGAGGAGTTTTTTTTCACCCCTCAATCATCATGTTTCTCAATGGACTTCTAATTCAGAAACAATGAATTGCATTTTGTAAAGATTCGGCCTACCTCGCCTAAAACTCGCATGTAAATTTATTTTAACTTGCTTTGATGGGACCCCGACGGGTCTTTAATAAAAAAACATTATCTAACTTGGACAACAGTTATGTGTTTACGTCAGTGTGCAGAGTTGCTAGGATATTTTAGCTCCAGATTCGCCATCTCATTCAACCTTCCGTCAACAATAGGCTAGCTTTTGTTCCTTCCAGCATGCGTCGGTTGGTTTTTATGGCGTGGTTAAACTAATTGAAAAGATGAATAACTGTGCAACCCGCGACGCCTGAACGACTGATAGTTTTGTCTCACAGATGGACAGAGAAAACTTGTAAAAGTCCATTTACAAAATACTATTGAATCATGTATCATATTTTTCTTGTTAATGTGAAATTATAGGAGTAGTGGTCGACTGTTTACTATGACCTAATATAGTTCTATATATGTTTAATATGGCTTTAATATAGACATACGCACGACTACTATGCAGAGTTTTATCGAAGGGTATATTTTTATTAGCTTTATAAGGGATATTTAGTGTCAGGTGACATAGCTGATGAAAACGAGAAAGGGAGGAAAAAAAGAATATCATCATCTGTTCTATGTTTATCAATGATGCTATCTTTTATAAATTTGATTATTTTTAGTGCTATCTTCCGGTATTTTTCAATCGGTTGTCATCATCAGAGCCCTTTTGGACCAAATTCTATGTCAAATAATTGACTTGAAAAATGTCCTATCTTATTCAAAAATAAATGTATATTGTTATTTGAAGGGAATTTCTTAGTTTTTATTTTAAACTCGATTAGGGCTCGACTTTTCCGGATATAACCTGGAAGAGAATTCCAGATAGTCGCATATCTTATGAAGTAGAAATTTGACCGTTGGGACTTTGTGAATTTGGGAATCCTTATAATATCCTCGCTATTTCTGGTGTTTCTAGGGGCGTTTTGGTTGGTAAGTAAATTCATTTTGAGAATAGCTTGGTCGCGGGTGACCTTGAATAGGAAGTTTAGACCATTTTGAAGTCTTCTGATCGAGAGTGGTCGAAGACCGTATTTATGATATAGTTCTAAGTATGAACCCTGGATGCCATCACTTCTAGACAAGGATCTAGTAAAAATTCTCTGAATGCCTTCTAGTTTCTTTCGGCCGCCTGAGGGCATTATGCCGAAGAAAATTGAACAGTAATCTAGGAGAGGTAAAACATACATTTTGAACAGTTGTATTCTTAGTGCATTTAAGGTGAAATTGTTAATTCAATTCAATTCAATTATTTTATTAAAGACCCGTCGGGGTCCCATCAAAGCAAGTAAAAATAAATTTACATGCAAAT
>CACRXP010001230.1:0-24164 GCA_902702965.1 Spirometra erinaceieuropaei
CAATGAACGGACTTATGGTGAGACTGTCAGGTTACATACTGTATTGCAGCGAATTTCGTGCTGGGGTCGCGAACAGAGGCAGTATCCAAGGAGGGTCTGGCGAAATAAAGTGAAACCTTCCGATCGAAGCCAAGGCAATGTCGGGCACAAACATATCGAGAAGTGGAAAGTCAAAGGTTAACGTTGCTGGCATACTTTTGATGATACGAAATACGGTGTAATGCTTTTCAGCGCTTGATCTGATTAACTAGCTCGTATTCTTGTTATTCGGTTCAATGAAACAACCTGGAATCCCCTTCCTTACCTTTTCTTCAGCCTAACAGGAAGAGTTCTGCACAACCGGAAAGAATCTGTCTACGCATGTGTCGCGTTAAGAAAAAAATTCATTGTCGGTTTCTTGAATTGTATGTTAATTTGAATAAAGCAAAGACGCGTCTCTTTTATGTGCCGGGCACAACCACGAGTTCTACCATTAATAATTTCCGGATATTTCAACTTTTTATTGTACTAAATTCCACATGCCAGGAACCGGTATAAGACACCCAGATTGAATCACTGACAAGCCTAATCACCTTCATTTACATCATTCAGCAGCGGAAACATTGATGAAACACCTGTCTGAGTTTTTATCCAACGTTTATATCGGGAGTACGATAAAACTCTAGTCAAACATATTTATATAACTGAGGCGATGTGCATTCTAAGATTATATAACGGAAAGAGGAAGACTCATCTGAGAAATGGAGCCTTAATTGAAAATACCCACATCTTCCCTCACGTCAATTGCTTATCGCAGCACAGTAAACACCCCTTCAGCGGACATCTACCCATTCATGTACTTACTCTACCTCAAACAATCTAGTGTGACTATCTCACCTTCACGTTTTTATTTCGTCTGACGATGAGTTAGCATAACTAATTGTCAATAAGAGCTCTAGATTGAGTCTTAAGGCACAAGGGTACGAGCATGTCCCGTTATTTATCGGTGAATGCACATCCAACGCTACTAATATTCCCGACCGGACGACGGGCCCGAGGTGGAATGGCAGTGCACTGAAACCAATGACCAAGACATGCAAGTCTTAGGCTCAGCTCCTGTGAATTGAATGCAGGCAAGGCTGGCTGACGACGGCTAACAAGCCGGAAATGGTCTTCCCAGCCTTCCTCGTCTTTATCGATAATCTTCCTCCGCCCATGCCACTAGCCGCTGGGTGCATTCTGGCGAGCCTCTAGATCGAACGCAAGTGCACATTAGGACTAGCGTGTCCCGTAACCCTCCTCAGCATATACATACATGCGCACGGAAGGAGGTCATCGACAGAAGCAGAGGAGACTGGAAGAGACATTTCTGGCTTATTAACCGTAACAAGCCAGCCATACTCAACCCTAGATTTGAAGCCCCTGAGGCTCGACCCACACTCTTTTGTTTACTAATATAAAATTCCAACCATAGAGTCACGGGCTCGTTGTCCTGTTGGTTGCCATCGGATATATTAGCCATGTCATAGGGCGCTCACCAATCAAGTTATGGGACTTCCCCCTTCCGTTCTGCTTTGGCATTTAACTAATAGTCAAGTGAGCGTGGAATTGAGGTTTAAGGTCTCAAAGCTTGCAGTTATTTATGGCTGGTTGATGACAGCTAATAAACCATAAATATTCATTCTGGTTTCCACTGTCTTTGTTGCTACTATTGTATTACTAATCGATGAGTGACTGCCCGAAAACATAAATAGACGAGCAGGTCCCGTAAGGGGATTTGGGAGCGTCATCTGTCATACATATATAAATGTTAAACTGACAGAAATGTTTTACAATGTTTGCTTGCTCGACAGTATTTAATGTCTGCAATAGATCAAAAGTGGAATTGAAACGGACAAATTAGTAAACCTGGATATGTGGCTGCGGCTATGAAGTTATTGCGATATAAAACGTTTTTTATCTCGGATACGACAAACGTCAGACGTCGTTGATTAATGACTGCAGTTCGTATCACTTTTTCATGTAAAATGGCCTGCCCCAGTAAGATTTCAGTAAAGAGTTGGTTGTGAATCATTTGATCTAACGGTACTAATAACAGCCGAAAATTAAGTGATTGTTTTGCATGTGTTTTCCCATGGACTCATTCATATTTCTCAGGGAAACTGCGCAATATTTTTTGGCTTAATTGTCCCTTATTTTGTTACCCCGATTTAAAATTAGAATCTGCGACTTTCATTGATATATTTAGTAAGACCTGCACAGACCGGTGGTATTTTCCGTTACCATGTATACATGAGGATTCTAAACTATGGTTTTATCACGAAAACCATGTAACAGTTCTTTTAGCGACCCGGCACATAAATGCTAAGACTCTCCTTAATTACTTATATTGCTCTCTGTTAGACTGCACCATTTGGGCACTGTTATAATAAACCTGCGCATATTAGGCAGCTGATGTAAATTTTCGAAAACTAACTAAGAGTTTCTGGAAGGAGAATGTGTCCCCACTTCAAGTGAAAGTATTAAAAGGAAAGCTGACATAAAAGGCATGCTTTTTCGAATCCTTGGGGTAGTTTTTTCCCAAAGAGTGAACCAAAGCTTTTTACGGGACGAATATAAGTGGGTTCTATGCAGAATAGTTCAGTAGCAGCTTCCCGTATGTATTTACAAAAGGGCAGAATTTTAAACCTCACTGTGAACGAGGCAACTTGAGCTTGCTTCATATAATTATTCACACGATTTTGTTACTAAGTAATCCTTTAGGTTTAAAGGCACACATAGAGATAATACTCATTGTTTCATGAAAGTTGCACACATTAGATATCTAGTGCTCTTATTTCTCAGTTGCTAAACAGAACATTTCAGCCTCAACAGCAAACTGCCAAAGCCAACCATGAAGAGTTTCAGAGACCTAGCTAAAATTCACTGCAAATGTTCCACAGAGATTTTGTCTCTACTTCTACCAACTTTCTTAAAAAATTACAAGCTTATTTTTATTTCGCAGAATTAAAAGTAAGGACTGGTGATTTGATTAGTGTCACCACGTGTACATTTTTAAAAAGGGGATCCATTCGAACTTTTCAGGGTCCGTCCTCAACTCAAGCGAACCGTGTTACCTTAATGCAAAAGCGAAGGATAATTGTGCTTTTATCATTCGCTGCGACGAGAGGAGTCTGTGAATTCACAACATCTATTTCAACGCTCGACTCCACTCTCTGACGAAACCATTCCCACGTACAAATGACTAGCCTGGGACACGAATTCCGAAAAAGTTCTAATTTACTTACAGTGAGTGACCGATCTCATGGAATGTTGGCTGAAATTCTGGAATGCGTTTTCGACTAGGAAGGATTACTTGGGCGCGGTTGTAATACTGGCTATCTTTCAGCATAGTCCTATTACATTATGGACTCGGCATGATGTCCGCTTCCGAATACAGTGCTTTTCAATCTCCTGTAGAAACCTTACCCGGTAAAAAATGACTATTTCAATAGCATGCATTTTTCTCATTGATTTGTGATGGTCATGCAAATTCAAATATATTTTATAGGAATTACGAACACAATATGTTTTTTTTCAGTCGTTTGATAGAGAAACACGCCGTCTTTATATCTTATACTTGAAGAATAAGTATAATTAGATTTTAAAAACGTTTCTAATTATGAGATTTTTTAAGACCGCGCAATGTCCATTCACATAGCATCGTGTCTGTCCGTTTCCTACTACTCCTCATGAAATGTACAACACAGTCCGCATCCATTGCAGAATTTTGTGGACCCTTTTTGATATTTTTTAAAAGCACAGCAGAATATGCGACTTTCTTTACGCGGAACGGATGCACCTTGTAGACTGAAATCGCTAAGCTCTAGTGCTGCTTCCGGTCAGGCTCCAAATTATTCGGCAATCTGAAAACCTTTTTAAAACCTAATTATACTCCGACTTCGAGTAAAAAAATAAAATATGGAGACGGCGTGGTTCTCTATTAAACGACTGAAAAAACCTGTTGCGTTCGTGGTTTTTATAAAGTATATTTGAATTCGCAAGACCATCGGAAATCAGTGGAGAAAAATGCATGTTAATTAAGTAGTCATTTTTATCATATACGGTTTCTAGAGGAGATTGAAATGCAAAGTATTCAAAAGCTGACATTCTGCTGAGTTCGAAATATCATAGGATTTTGCCGCAAGATAATCAGTATTACAACCGCGTCTAAGTAGTCCTTCTCAATCGAAAACGCATTCCAGAATTTCAGCCAACATTTCATGAGATTGGCAAATAACTGTATTTATTTTTGCTCCACCGTGCGACGGCTGTTGACTGTGGCATAATGCAGTCATGCTCCGAAATTTCAGTCTATCACCATGAAGGTTAACTGCTGCAACGTTCGTAAAAATATCAGTAATTTATGGTATTGATCGCTGTTCACTCGCGAAACAGGGCGAATATATATAATCCTGTTTTGTCATGAAAGCTTAGTTTAGTATTAAGAAGGAAATGGGGGGAATGTTAGCCAAAAAGTACAAACAAAACCCAAAAATCATTCCCGGTTCACTTACTGTCATCAATTAACCATATCCCAACCCGCGAACGGGACGCAAAAGTAAACCTTTCGCGATCTGTCCCCCAGCCTTATTAGATCGATAACTATCACAGCCATATTTGCTACTGCCCTCATTGCGGTGGGGGCCCGTTGTCTAATCCTACAATAGACGGCATGAATGATGAAACACAAAGACTGGGACTTAGTTAATCCTTCTGAGTCACCTAAAACCTTGTTAGAATAATATATTCGCACAATCCATCCGAAAAACGTCCTTTTAATGCCGAGGTGGTTTTAAAGTAATTTTATGAAGGAAAAGTTTGCAAATGGCAACAAAATCAACGCTATCTTATATTCAGGGAATTTATTTTGTTGATAACCGTCCAAGACTAAATTGGCGCACCTATCCTTGTTTTAATACGAGATAAAAGTAATTTAAATTGGAGAGTCTTACCAAACGAACCTTGATCTACCTGACAGTTGTTTTTTTAGTTTGGGATATCTAGATAAAGCGAGATGTTACGAAACACGGCATTATAAATTACCTAGACGTTTTGCCGACTGGAAAAATCCAAATTTGTAGAAATGCCATCTCATAAAATAATGCATGGAATTCTGAAACGTGTTTTTGATTCAAACAGGTTACCTAAGTAGCGCCTTCGTATTAATTATCATGTCACATAATGCTGAAACAAACTAACAACGCCAGTATGCCGATCTTCAAATGACCTTCTTATCGGCCACTTCCAGAAATTTTATTTCACGAAACATGGCTATATACGTAGCACAAACTGTCCCATTAATTTTTGTAAACCTGACGAATTTGAAAATATTTTACAGAAAAAATGCACAATAACACTCTTTCTTTTGTTAATTTAATGGCAAATTACTTACATGATGTAAATTCGGAAAAAAATGAACACTTACGAGACTTGAATTATCCTAATTGCTTTTTCATGGTCCTAAAAATTTAAATATATTTTGCAGAAAATATGCATAAAATATTATTTCTTCCAGGCTTTCTGTAACAAATTACTTCTTCTATAAATTTTATACTTGGAGGGAATCTTTTTGGTCGGAAAAGAGCTTTTGTGGCTTCTAATTAATTGTAAACCAAACTTGCCGTTACCCTCGGATTCAGGGCTTCCAACCCACAAATTGTATGCTTTTTGTGTAAGAAAAAACCAAAAATTTCTATGTGCTATTAAGAAGAGAACATATAGGACTCGTGAAATTCTGTAATGAATGTGGACCTTCTCCGTAACTCGCTCACACATGCCACCCAACGTAACGCCACGATTCCCTCCCGGAGCAAAAATGCGAACCACTTTACCATAGCCTTTTTGATGAACGAAAAGTCGTATGTTTGTATATAAGCATCTCATTTGCACGGGAAGAATGCCCCCTAATTTAGCCCGGTATATGTAGCAGGGACCATGTTACGTGTGTGATACGCGTATACAGACTGCTAAGCTTTATTAGTCGCTGCCCCCCGTGCCAACTTCCCGTCGTCTGGATGTTGTCTTGCCGTCGGAGCAAAGTAGGCTAAGAAAGACAGGGTGCAATAGGCGCAGTGAAGGGCCGCCTCGTTATAAAATTATTAACACGCAAGCCATCGTCTCGTTCTTACTCTATGCGGTTGAAGTGGACACCGCTGCTTGTGTCGGCCGGGTCGTCAGAGTTCAGTAAAAGCATTCGGAAAGTTAAATTGATCATTATTTAACATGTCCACTTAAGAGTTGGTATATTCTTGGTGTGAGTCTTTGCTGATGATTGCGTACTGCGTGTCCATGCAGAATTCTGGGTCAAACGAGTCATAGGTAAATTCAACCAGCCCGAAATCCTGAAAAATCGAGCGGTAGTATAGTACTTCCATGAAGTTAGTCTGTCCGCTAATACCACCGTTCTGTTCGGCAAAATCAGAATTCAGAACGACAGGACTAAAAAGACGGCTTGTATCGAAAACAGACAGAAAGGCAACACGCACTGAAATTGCTGTCTTTAAGTATGAATAGGCCTGCCCTTGGCATGACGGCTCACCTGACTGCGGAAAGCGTCTGGATTGTAATGCGGGAGGTGTTTGAATAGATGAAAGGTGAGGACATTAGCCGTAGCGCCGATCGATAATCTAGTGCTCGCACATTGTTCAGAAATAATGCCGAGAGGCTTCGTAGAAAATCCACGTCACCCGCTCGAGCACAAAATGGATGCCCTAAAGGGCGATAACACCAGCTGAGAAAAATTAGGAGGAATCAACGGCCCGACAGTCCCACGGTCGTGACCGACGATGTCCGCTTTGCACTCCATAGCAGGGTGAGAGCAGGGACGGTGACTTGTGCGTGAATTAGTTTATTGTGATAGTAGATATGCGCTGCATCTACTGCTCTTTCTCCTCCTCCGCACCTGGGCTCGTTGCCATGGCGGGGGCACGAAGGCCGGAGTTTGGATAGAGTGCAGGTGGCTGACACGGCGAAAACCCGCAACTAGGTGTACCACCACACACCCAGGTCTCAGGATTTTATGTGGCAAAGAGGGGGTGGCTCGTATCCCGCTGAGCGGGAGTGCCTAGAGGCAGCGTCAAGAAGAGGCCACTAGCGGCAGAGTCAGGGAACTCAAGAACCGATGAAACTCCAGGAAGCAGTCTGAGCTTGTGTATTGCATCTCGTGTCCATCTTGCTTTTGCAGCTGCACCGGTCGGACCGGACGCATTCTCGGATCGCTTAAACAGAGCATAAAATGGCCGTGCGGTCAAGCACAACCACGAAAGGGACCAGGTCACGAGTTCGCAGCCATCACCATAGGCGTCCACACTGGACAAGCCGAGAACTGATTGAAACCTGGATCCCGGATACGAACTCCGCCGATCGATGTATCGATCCAGGCCTGAGACATTGGTCGTTGATGGACTAGTAGCCCCTACAACTGTCGCTTGTCCCGCAGCCGCTGTTGGCATCTCTGACAATGGATTCACGCACAAATACGACAGTTCAGAAAATTGAAGAACTTCCTTCAGTGCTTAATTAGTCTTCTTTCTATTCTTTACTCTTCACACGTTCGAGATGATAAGTAGGCAAATTGTGAATGACGACAGGGAATGGGAAAAAATTGTGAAGACGAGTAGGGAAGGGTCCGAGTATCGAGGAAGCCACTGATCACTAGCACTTCACTAAGACTCGAGATAACAGGAACGACCGTTAAATTTCTCTGAAATGCCCACACAGCGTGAATCCATTAGTCGATGTCCACTGTATTTATTGCTGCGCTTATTGGGAAGGAACGATCTGGACAGTTTAACTGACATCCATAGCTTTACATGTGGGCGATAAAAATTGCACTTCAACAAGCGCCTACCCAAGTATTCCCTCTTGAAGCTTATTCGTTACATAGATTATAAACCGTACGCTTAAAATCACTAAAAGATTAGATGTATAAAAGGGTGACTAAATCGCTCCTATTATAACACTAATGTTGGATGTATTCTGGATAAGGGCCAAACCAGCAAACCCGATCGTAGTGCATAAGCGTTTGATTAATTGCTCTTGGTTGGCGAGAACCACATGAAAGTTGTTTGTGCAACCAAAAGAAACCATAAAATATATTGGCTTCTGTACGTGTGCTCACTTGAAATGGTCTATTTGCTGGCGAACTCGACAAATTTTGCGAAATTCGAGACCCGCTGCGTTGGGAAAAGGAATTCACTTCTACGAGCTCTACCGCTTCCGACCTGTATACACTCTCATCCACTCCCCTCGAATCGGAAGTCAAAGAGGCGGTGTGTTTTTTTAAAAAAGTGCTCACAGGCCATCTAAATGTGATTATAGAGTGCAGGGGCAATTTTCGACAAAAAGTTGTTTTTCTTCCTGGCGTAAGAATCCACTTCAGGGATGCAGGGGGACAGTTGTCAAGTGGGAACGAAGCATGCCTCGCCCACCGGCCACGTTATCGCCCTCCGTCCTTCGGTCAGCGCCATCAACCGGGCCAGGAGGAGGGGGGAGGACGGGAATTACATCTTCCCCCCCCCTCTCCCTTACGTGGGCGTTGGGCCGGCCAACGACAGCTCTCTTTTGCCAGCCCTCCCCCTCACTGGGCTTTTTTGGCATGCGGATGCTATGTGTTGGACGAATGTTCGCGCACAGACGCACCTAGACCCGGGTACTTGGAGCACTAAAATCCCTCCCCCACTTATCTAGACTTCCTGAGCAGTGGTCACCTGTAAGTAAAGAGATCGACAACCACTTCAAATTGTCCACTTCGACCGCAGGTGCAGCGCCAGCACTTGTGTTTCTTTACCGTGCCGGGTGTCCCTCCTCCCCGCCCCCCTCCCTCGCCGTTACCTGGTTGACCTCCCCCTCCCCTACCTGGCAGTCCCGCTTGATAGCATTCTTCTGTAGACTGTAAGTGAACAAATTTGATTTCCCCACCGATCAGAATGCCTTTTTCGAGACTATTAGATTTGTCGGGGAAACGAAGTTCCCGAGGGAGTTCATCGGTGATAGATGTTTTTATTTTATGCCTTTCTAAAGTATGTTAGGAATCTTTCAGTTGTCGTTCTAGACTTGAGCAGAACCTCACGTTTTGACATGTGCGCCGACGTCGGTTCTTGTTGTTCTTCGGGAGGTGCCGCGTCCCCCTCTCCGTGGGAAAATTGCTCGATTAAGCTCGAATATCATAACCACAGTTTTTAAAAACATAGAACAGTAACTCGGGCTTGGTAATTAAAAATCTCTTTATTTACTAAGCAGTACTACTAAATTCCCTATCACACATTTTGGGCGACGTCTTTAAGAACAGTCGGTTTGCTCTGTATGAGACCCCAACCAGACGCCCCGTCTATTTGCGCAGTAAGTGTACATCTCGTTCGAAATAAAGTCTGTTTAAAACTGGTTTTATTTTGAGAAGATGTCATGTCTTAGGAGTTTAATTCTTTGTTGCTGACAAGGTCAGCCTATCTCTACCCTTGAATGGGTGTCCAGTGAGGAGGTATGCCCTAGTCGCCCAATGGGCCTCATAGAGGCGGTGGCCGTTTCCCACGAATCTTAACTGGCATCCCACTCTCATCAGTGGCTCCTGGAAGCTAGGCTGCCTAATCACCACACCCCAGTAACAGTCTTGGACAGCGGGCCAAACCAGATGAGAGTATCTGCTTTGTAGTGTGTGCCACCGCACCTGATAATTCTGCTCCTCTTCCCATCCTTCCTCCTTTCCCCTTTCAATTTAAGAATGTTCTATGGATAGAACGACGTCCAATCCCGTTCGCTGCCAAAGTTAACTCTTGTCATCCATCATTAAACAAAGTCGTAACCTTATGCTGTTGCTAACAGGCGCTGGCCCAGTAGCTTAGGGTAGCTCGAGGGGACCTTGTAAATCACACGAAATGCTTCAGTGGGGTCCACACGATGCCCTGAGTCCACTGCATGCGCAAGGATGGCGCTGTCTATTCTCCTAGTTTCATCCTTTGCCAGCCATGTGGGAAGGTGCTCTCGTATTCTTTTGGAAAGGCGCCGACTCGTACGACCGATATAACCTACTCCACAGGAGCAAGTGCATGAGTAGATGCACATTGAGGCGGTCTGAGGTGGCAGCCTAACCTTGCCTTCTCCACGTAAAATAGGGTTAGAAGAGAATGATATGCGAACCGTTGCTGCTGGGAAGGTTCCCGAGACAGCTTGGTAAAGGCGTCTTCTTAGGAGTTCACCTGCAGCGTCTCCTTGGAAGAGGACTTTGAGAAACAACGTTTTCTTTTCGGCCGTTAGTGTGCCAAACGACCCGCAAAACCCACCACACCAACCGCCGAAAAGAAAACGTTGTTTCTCAAAGTCTCTTTCCAAGGAGACGCTGCAGGCGAACTCCTAAGAAGACGCCTTTACCAAGCTGTCTCGGGAACCTTCCCAGCAGCAACGGTTCGCATATCATTCTCTTCTAACCCTATTTTACGTGGAGAAGGCAAGGTTAGGCTGCCACCTCAGACCGCCTCAATGTGCATCTACTCATGCACTTGCTCCTGTGGAGTAGGTTATATCGGTCGTACGAGTCGGCGCCTTTCCAAAAGAATACGAGAGCACCTTCCCACATGGCTGGCAAAGGATGAAACTAGGAGAATAGACAGCGCCATCCTTGCGCATGCAGTGGACTCAGGGCATCGTGTGGACCCCACTGAAGCATTTCGTGTGATTTACAAGGTCCCCTCGAGCTACCCTAAGCTACTGGGCCAGCGCCTGTTAGCAACAGCAGAAGCGGCCGCCATAAGGTTACGAAAACCGACCTTATGCGCCCAAAAGAACCTTGTTCAGGCTCCGCGCTTACCGTGGTCAAAGGTTGACTAACCACATACAACTTTCGGCGCCCTTCCGCTCTTGCCGAGCCTGTAATTTAAAAACCTAACTTTTATCGATTTTGTTTCACTCACTGTATCCCGCCCTATGAAACTGTATTGGCCTGATGAGAATTTACCGAAAGGAACTTTCACTCGCCACTGTCTCTTCTGAACATAGTGATGGGGATTTTCACAACTTTAAAAAAGTCGTAACCCACAGTGGAGTTCAGCAGCCGTCTGGGATGTTCAAGCGGCCCTGTTTAGAGGGAATACTGCTTACCTTTTTAGAAGTAAGCGGTTAGAAAAGGTGTCCTAAGCAAATGCCTTATCAGGATTTGGAATCAGGCTGCAATGGCTCTTGCTCAGTAGGGCCTCCATGGCACAACTCGCAGACGTGCTGTTTGGCTTTGTCGCTCAATGTACCAGATACCGTCTCCCCCCTCGTCTGGTCTTTCTGATTTCGTCTTGACACCAGGTTGGGGTGGGTGAGAGAGAGGAAAGTGCGGTAGATGCTGCGCAAGTCTGCCGCAAGCATGGAATAATTCACGTGCAAGTCATTGTCCCTGAGCCCCACATGCTGTAAGGCACACGGTAAACAAATCGTTCGCAACGGTCGGACTGTTATCCTTGCTAAGTAGGTTTGTGGAGAAAATCTCCGTCTTTTTCAACCATGATTAACAAAAACGAGTGTGATACTAGTTGAGCAGTAACTATTGTGCGTCTTGTTGTTGCAGGCGGCGGGAGGAATGCGCATTTAAATGTCGGCATCCCAGCATGCCTGAAATATCTCTTAAGCATCAGCTGGAGTTCATACCGCATGTGGGTCACCCGGGCACAATCATCAGGATAGACTGGCCCATCCGTCGCCCGAATGTGGCAGATCCAACACTAACCTGCAACAGCTATTACTCAGGTGAACTCTAGATTCGAGACCTTTGCCTGCGTTCCTAATTGTACAAACGATGCAAGAGTTTGATCGCCGTGACGACGAGAACCAACTGCTCCCTCGTGTCGGTTGGAATCCTAAAGGAAATAGGAGACGGGGAGGGTGTTCGTAGGGTCATAAAAATACAGCTGACCTGATGACTATGAACACCTAAGCCCTTTTTCTGTCGATCGTGGCAAAAATTTGTGTATATCAAGAACAACTTTGTATGAGCCAGGCTTCTAATCAGTGAATTTTCATCGATCACTTCGATGGCTCTGCGGTCTAAGTAAATGCCGCATTCTCCTTTAAACTTTTCTTCCCTGTTGTGGTGATAACTATCTGATAGAATCAATTATGCGGACCCGCTACGATTAGGTCCCTATTGCGATTTATTAGAAAATCAGGATTTTATTGAAGTACGGTACTGCCTCGACATACTAATTACTAATTTGTTAAGTCGAGTGCGAAGGCTGTGAGCTGCAAAATCCTAACTTAAAGAAAACTCGTTCATCTGCTCATATGATTCTTTTTCCAGAGTGCTTAAGAGCAGTTACTGTCCCCTGAATGGAGAATGCATTCATCCAGAACTATGTGTACAGATTAGTGAATTCACTAAAACCGCCTGCCGTCTTCAAAAAAACTGTATTAACCATTTAGATGTCGTAACTCTTAGAAAGAGAGACGAAAGAACGTTGTCAAGGCACACTTGCGCATGCATCTCCATTCACTAGACTTATAAAGTTAAAAAGAAGGTTTCTTGCCTGTCGTTAAAATCCCCAGAACTCCATGAGTACTTTAGACCAGGCTTTCATAAAACTTAAAGAACATCAGGCAGACATTTTGCATACCATCATGAACCTCTTGACGGTTTAAAAAACAAGCAGGACTTATTTTTGAGAATTTAAAGGTGGGCACCATTGGAATACACTTTAACTTATAAGAATGTCGAAAATCAAGGAGACAACTCCACAGTACTTATCGAGTTCTTTTTAAAGAGTGCTGTTTTGCAGACGGTCAAAAGGACGTTCGTTCAAAAGCCTGCCTACCGAACAACCCGAAATATCTTGGGATTATACTGAATATCAATTAATATTACAAGTCTACTGAAGAAATCTTTTCAAGTCAAAGACGCTTTTCAGAACTTCGGTTAAAATTTTATGAGTTAGCGCATCTACCGTAATGATCTAGAGACTTAATTCAAAAAGTAGCAGTTAGCTGGATATAACTTGGGGAACTGTGAGTAGAGAAAATATCTGTTACCGTATCCATATCCCTTAGCTGGTAGCAGTGCTTCAAATTCACTCAGCCGAACGTCATCTTGGCATGCTGAAATGGAAAACAGGACAGGCAACTTCATGCTTCCTACTACATCGAAACTCCTCCCGGATTCTCTTACTGTGAGCTCTACAGTGACTTGCGGATGCAATTGCAATTGGCCGCCAGGTGTAAATTAATTATATATCCTGGCGGATTCCGAAATCCGAAAATAAAAGACCTATTTCTTAGTCACAAGGTACTTGCTAGACAGCAAATGTTCATGCTGCCCCAAAGCCGATTTCTGAGGCTTAACGGAAGCTTTCAAAAAGAGTGGATATTTTAGGGTAAGGTGATACCATACTGGCAGCACAGGTACTAGCCAAAAGCCCATGCATGCGTGTTACGCCGATATTCTGCCGCTGCATGCGAGGGATTCGGTTCGTCAGTGGGTCTTCCAGCATTCCTCGTCTCTTTTCTGGTCGATACTCCACTGTAGAATTTGTCGCTTTTTTATTTCCTGAGAAATTATCTACGAAGTTGGAGTAGATCTGTTTATTCAAGAGTGGATATCACACAATTTAGGCGTAGCTTTCAGACAAAAGGGTCATGTCGTACTTCGAGCTTCCTCACCAGAGTTTCTAATTTCGCATCGCCAAGAAACCGCAGTTTCTTGCTTTTGCCTCTCTGTATGCCTTAGTAACTGACTAGACCTTGTTCTTTGAATCTCACACTTGCTGTTTTTGTGTTGATCCCCTCTAATAATTTTCACAGCTGTAGTTTATTTGATAGAACATAGTAAAGGCAACCCCTATAATGCAGGTAATCTTGCGCTAAATTCCAGGAGGGACGCCTATACTCCAACAAAACCCTAAACCACATGTAGAGGGGCGTTCACAAATCGTTTTTACGGAACTCACTTGCCGCGTTGTGCTTTAGCAGCCGCACAGCAACGCCTGCCATGGGAAGAATAGCATTATCGACAAAACAGGGGAGACTGCAATAGCCCTTTCTGGCTTGTTGGCCGTCGTCAGCCAGCCATACCAGGCCCATAAATGCATGTTCCCGGTCGCAACTGATAGGAAAATGGCCTCGTGGCTCAGTGGTTGGAGGCGTTAGACTTCTAATCAATGGGTCGCGGGACCGAGCTTCAGGTGCCCCACACTTGGGGCTTGGGTGTGACTGGCGGACGACGACTAATAAGCCGGAAATGGGCATTTCAGCCTACCTTGTCTTTGTCGGTAATGCTGTTCTGCCGAAATGAAATCTCGGCCCCAATCATAACCTCAACTCTAGCCTTAATCTTCCTGGAACCAAACGCATAACTACTTGAACTGCGGGGAGATTACTACTCCCGTGTCCTACAGTCCACTTGTTGACGATACAGACGGGGACCAGTTAATGTTCGCCTTTTAGAAAAATAAGCGTTTTTTCATGAAAAATGAAAAGATAAATACAGTTAGCTGGTCTATCAAACATTCGGCTTTATAAAGCGTTGTCGGTCGACATGGACTCTCCTGCGGTCTCTCAAAGCCACCAAGTAACCTGGTAAAAAAGTCCAATGGACTACAACCGATAACAAACTTGCGTTTTTTGCTGTGCGACTTCCTCAAAAGTTTACTGAGCATGCACTCTTTTTCACAAAATTGCGATTTATTCGGCACACCGCTTCAGTTTTACAGAGTTAGGACGTCCCGCAAGTGAGCAGACTAACTCAAATTACTGCCAGCTACTCCGAGTAAACGGAAGCTTTTGCGACCAGGTCGAATAGTGCATGCGCAAGGACGGTTGTGCCACGTCCAATGAGCAGAGATTCGCCATTCAAAGCCGCACCATCCTGAAAAGGCAGGCACATCCAGCGGTGTTCTGGCACCGATGCTATACCGGGATGCCACTTGAAATCCTTCATGCCCTTTTGAATTATTTGCTACCTGACTTCACTGACGCTTTGAAAGCCCTTCTGATAGTCTTACTTCTGTGATGAACGTAACTGAACGAAGCTGCACCACCTTCCTCTACGGAACCTCGTGGTGAGACACTGCGGTAAATGTAGAATTTCGTAAACGTCCTCGTAAAATTATTGCAGTAATACCACCGCCAACTAGTAGTTCTTTGAGATGAAGTTACAAATTTTTGGGTAAATTTGAATTAGCATGGAAACAGAGAGTTTTACTGGCATGGTGCAGGGGCCTTTTCTCAATTAAGTGTAGCGTGGACTTAATGACTGCTTCTCTGCAGCTTTTCAAAAAGAAGTATTTTTCGGAGTGACGTATACCTGGTAGCATAATCATTACAGGACATATTTTGCTTGGCAATTCCGCAATCAACTAGTCAGTAGGATGACAGAAAGACCAGTCACTAAGATCCCACCTCGGTCGCTGGTGTCCTCGACATTTTAATATTGTATTTTATTTTCAGTTAACTGGTTTATGGATGAAAACTCCAAATTAGCCCCACTGAGCAGAAACTGGACCAGTTATGGGGCAAAAGCCAATTTTTCCCAATTCCGAATGACGTATACAGTACGACCTATTTTTCCCTTACCCATTCCTTTGCAAAGAAAATGTTACCGGTTATGCATGTGTCTTGTACAGAAGGGCAGCGTAGTGAATTCTGTTCTACCGTCTGCAGATTTCCGGCAGTTAGGATACGTGAGCCAAGCAAGATAGAGGAGTTTGATTTTTAAAGATGACATGGGGATAATACAGAAGATACCCCATCTCCTGAAATTTTAACCGAAAATCTGAAATGCATTTTCATTTCGAAAGGATTACTCAAGCAAGGTTGTCATTTTAATTATCATGTCGCCCACTGCCAAGGTACGCCAGTCACGTGAGGATGCCGGCTTTCGAACGAGCTTCTTATCGACCGCTTGCAAAAATTACATTCCGTAAACCTGACTACTTAAGTGACGTACATATTTCCCATCGACTTTTGATGCTCTTAACAATTCAGATACACTTTAAGAAAACCATGCACAAAAATACAGTGCGTGAACGATATCATGAAATGTTGACTGAAGTTCTGAAATGCGTTTTCTACGAGAAGGATTACTTAGGTACGGTTTCAATACTGATTATCATGCGGCATACTCCTATGTTTCGGACCAACGAGGATGTCGACTTTTGAATGCGTTTCTTTTTGACCTCCTGTGGAAACTGCTCTCGGTAGGAAATAACTACTTATGTAGCATACATTTTTCACATTGATTTTTGATGGTCATATAAATTCAAATATATTTTATAGAAAAATTGCATAAAATATGCTTTTTTACTCGATCGTTAGAGAATCACGTTGTTTTTACATTTTATACCCGAAGAAAAGATATATTTGGCTTTTGAAAAAGTTTATAATCATGAGACTTTTAAGACCGTGCAATGTCCATCCATGCAGCATCGCACATGCTCGTTTGCCAATGCTTCTCATGAAATGTAGAACATAGCCCGCATCTATTGCAATATTTAATGAACTCTACATGGTATCTTTTTAAAGGCATTGGGGAATGTATTATTTTCCTTACGCCGAAAGGAAGCATCTTATAGACTGCAATGCTAAAAGCTAATGCAACGGCTGATCGGGCTCAACGTTATTCAGGCACTGATAAACTTTTCCAAAAGCCAAATATATCCTTTCTTCGGGTGTACAATGTAAAGCCAACATGATTAACTATCGAACGAATAGAAGAAAGTTTATTTTGTGCATGTTTCCTATAAAATATTTTGAAGTTAGCAGGCCATCGAAAATCGATGTAAAAAGCGTATGCTACTTAACTACTACTTAACTTAGTGCGGTTTCTACAGAAGGTCGGGAAAACGTGCATGCCCCTGGCATAGATTCTCTTCATATGCAGCTAGCGAATAACAACCGTTAGCTCACATACGGCCGACTGCGTGAGACAGCCATTAACAGGCTTCCAAGAAGGACAACTAATTGGACGACTTGGGCGTAAGTTCTAACACCTTGGTATTACGGTTCTGATTGGAATAATTAATGACTCGGTTGATAGTGGGTTTAGCCTTAATTTGGATTTCCTATATGGTATATCATATTATCTTTTAGTCAGTCGTAACTACAGTTAAACTTAACTGAATTCCCTTTTGATCAGATAAACTCGAGAACTTGCCTGGGACCAATACACAGGAGACGTTTATCGAAGTTCTGAAGTGTTTTTTTCAATTAAAAAGGAGTAATTGTGTGGTATTATAACCCTGATCATTGTACAGCATAGTCCCAAGATACTTAAGTCACACCAGGGTGTTTTCGACTTTGGAAACCGCTGCAACTGTGAAATTTTATGTGTGAAATAACCATTTGAATGTCATCGTACCCCTACGTCCAAAAATGTACCTTGTTATTTACAGGACGCGGTGGGCAATTATTGCCAATTTTTACGAGTCCTAGATAATATTGTCTTAGTAAAATATAGCGAAGGCTGGTTTTTAAGACGTGAAACATAAAACTTGTTGATTGGAAAGCATGGAATCTAGCGTTATGGCAGCATAAAATCAAACTTATTCGTGGGTCAGAAAATTTTCTAAAGCAAAAGAATGTCCAGTCGATAAAGTTTGTCACCAGATGAGCGCAGGGAAGAACATTTTTGCGCACGGGCATCTAAAATCGGGGGGAAAATCATGCCACATAAATAATAATATTCCGACGAGCTTGTTTTTTACATGCGTTTGGGAAAAAGCGCACTAAAAAGTCGAAATACTGTCTTCACAGAAATATCTCCGAAGTATGTAGCGTCACAGCCAGTGCTACAATCCCATTTAAGCAATCCTTTCAAGCAGAAGTCACACTTTCGATTTCCGACTAACATTTCACCAAATACGCCACCTACTAAGTTTACAATACCTATGGTAAAAAGGATTCTCATCGATCAAGTTGCTGGACATGCTCATCCTATCGCGCCTAAGGTCTCAATCCAGAGCCCTTTCTGGCAGTCATACAGAAACTACTTGAATGTGCGGAGAGGACTGAGTTGACCGTTTCTGGTTTGTTAGCCGTTATCAGCCAGCCACACACAAGCTCAGGTTTGGGTAACTTGGGGTTCGAACCCATGCTTATTTGGTTACTGAGCATTAAGTCCGCTAGTGAGTCACGAAGCTGTTGCTTTTGTCTGCTGTGTTGGCAAACAACGATCAGGTTAGGGGAGGTGCCAGCCCTGAATAAGACATGTCAGTCTTCATTGTCTTTGTCGGCAATCCTTCTTTCAGGTAGAAATCTGCCTTGTTAACAGAATATTCAAAAGTTACTGCATTTGACGGGGCACCCGACGGGCCGCAGTGTTGCCTTATGAATAAACGCGAGCTAATTCTGTTTCCCTAAAACGGGCCATGCGGTTGATAGGCTGGACCAACACGATATTCACATCGGAGTCTGGCAGGCGTCACCGAGAATGCTCACGCATAATAAATGTCAACATTCGGGGTATGATGGCGAAATCAGCTGCAGGCTCGTACCGCGCCAACTGGAATCCCTGTTATCCCGCGCTCTTCTTGCTGCTGAAACTCCCGCTCAATGTCCGTTGTGGAGCAGGGTGTGTAGTGGTACACCTAGCTGTGGGTTTTGGCCGTGCCAACCACCTTTGGCCTCTCATGCCTCCGGTCTTCTTGACTTGGTCATGACATCAAGCCCAGGTGGGGGGAGGAGGGAAGAGTGCGATAGATGCTGTCCAAGTCTACTAGCACTGGTAACCAATTCACACCCAAGTCAACGTTCTTGCCTTCACCCTGTCGGGGAGCACACGGTGGACACCCTCGAAATCTACGGTCATGCTGCCATACACACTATGCAAGGCGTCTGCCTCTACGACCAATCTCATTCCCAGTCGGCTTGTCTCTAACGTGAAGAAGACAGTAGAATAAGATCAATCCATCTTAAAACCGGAGCCCTTTATCTCCACTATAAAAAACAGATACGCTTTTAAGTAAGCACCACGCGACACCAGTTCTCACTTGAAAAGTTTGTCAACTGACACGACAATTCATCCTCCATCGGGTGGAGGTTAGACCACTATGACTGCCTACTTATACGCCTTTCAGAGTAATTCGCTTCAATTAAAAATGCGCGCCCCATGGGAGTAGCAGGTGTGTGGTACGCAAAGACATGAATTAAACCTTCAGCCATTGCCCTCGTGCTCGTCTCCAGTAACCTTGGCCAAGTCTCCCTATCGGATACGACGGGAGGAAGGGCGGAAGATGTGGAACCCACCCCATGCGCCCCATACCGACCGATCTACTGAAATGTTAAGAGATATTCGGAGATGCGTTTTCAATAAGGAAGGATAGCTTAAGTGTGATTTTGTAATGTTATTTAGCAAAACCGTATAAACCCAAAATATTTCGGACATATCCAGGTGATGGCTTTGGATGTACTTCATTTCAGGCTCTTTTGAAAACCACACTCGGCAAATAGGCTGCTTAAAAAGCACGATCAATTTTAATTGATTGTTAACGCCCTTAACAAATCAAACGCACATTAACGAAGACGAACAAGGAAATTGTCCAATGATTTACCGTACTAACAACACAGGTATTAGCTAAAAGCCCAGACACGCGTGTTTCGCCGATCTTATGCCGCTGCCTGACGCAGCTGCGAGGGTTTCGGCTCGTCAGTGGGTCCCCCAGCTTTCCCGTGTGTTTTCTGGTATATGAACTCCAGTTTCAACTTGCCTTGTTTAATTTCCGAGGAAACTAATGCGCGAACTTGGAGTAACTCTTACAAACGTCGGACCGTGCCTGAAAAGGTCTGCTTCGAAAGAGTTACTCCAAGTTCGCGCATTAGTTCCCTCGGAAATTAAACAAGGCAAGTTGAAACTGGAGGTCATATACCAGAAAACACACGGGGAAAGCTGGAGGACCCACTGACGAGCCGAAACCCTCGCAGCTGCGTCAGGCAGCGGCATAAGATCGGCGAAACACGCGTGTCTGGGCTTTTAGCTAATATCTGTGTTGTTAGCACGGTAAATCATTGCACAATTCCATACTACCGGCTGCCTATTGGCGGTTTGTGAAGACTAAGCGGTTATTCCGCAGTAGCTGATGGATTTCAGTTCAAATATTCATGTCAAACTTCGGACCGTGCCTGAAAAGGTCTGTTTCGAAAGAGTTACTTCAAGTTCGCGCATTAGTTTCCTCGGAAATTAAATAAGGCAAACAAGAAAACTTTCGACTTTGTACTAATTTGGCGGAAAATCAATTCTTCCGCAAGTTTTATGTTTATAGGAGAGGTATATTTAGGCTTTGAAAACTTTCTTCAATCTGTATTTCGCTGTACTCTCGTTTAGGACTTTCTGGCCACAAGCCGTGTACTTTCTGAGTAAGAAAAATCATGCATTACTCTATGCCAATAAAAGGATATTCCATTGGGCTCATAAAATTGTGCAATGGATATGGACCATATCGCTTGCTTTATGAGGACCATTAGTAAAAGAACAGATGCGATGCAATTTCAGCAGACATTGCATGGTCGTAAAAATCTTATAATTACAAGTTTTGTAAAACTGAAAGATACCATTCGCCCAACTATAAAATTTGAAAGCGACATGGTTTGTCGCCATCTAAGCATAAGAAAGTATTATTTCACGTATTTTATGCATAATTATATGTGCAGAATAGTATTACAGATAATGCAAGGGAGACTAGAGTGGCCATTTCTGGCTAATCAGTCGTCGTCAGCCAGGCGTACCCAACCCCGAAGTACGGAACACCTGGGGTTCCATCTCGCGACCTGTAAGTTGGAAGTCCAACGCCTCTAACCACGGGCTCGTTGTCTTGCTGGTTGCGATCGGGAATATACAGTGGTAGAGGGGTGCTCGCCGATCGTTTCCACGGAACTCCTTCGTCCCTTTGAGCCTCATGAGCCCTCTCTTGGACCCAATCAGTAGCCGCACAGCGGCGCATGATATAGGCTCAGTGATTAGACGCGTTGGACTTCTAAGTAACAGGTCGCAAGTTCGAGCCCCAGGTGGTCCACACTTCGGGGTTGGATATGATTGGCTGACTACGGCTGATGAGCCGGAAATGGGCAATTCAGTCTCCCTTGTCTTTGTCGGTAATGTTATTCTGCCCATATCATGCGCCGCTGTGCGGCTGCTGGTTGGGCTCAAGAGAGAGCTCGTAAGGCACAACGGAGCGATCGGTGAGCGCCCCTCTACCATAACTTAATATGTATGTTAACGCGTTTACCGACCCCAATGGAAACCCAGAGGAAGAGGGAGTGAGTTCATGAACCAAATTGTATTTTTACTGAAGTTTCGGAAACTTCCTCGTTTCCATCATCAGCGTAGCGCGCTTGTTGCCCTTGCTGGTCTTGATTTGTTCAGCCTTGTCAATCGCCTCATATTATAGCAGTGCTCGATGTACGAACTTCTACCTGGCCTTTTGGCCCTGATTGTCTTGGACCTCCTTGGGACTGACCGCTGGCGGTCTCGCAGTACCATTATCTCCCTTGAGGCCGGATTAGCTTTAGCCCAGTTAACCTCCTCCACGTCAGTCGACACACCGATCAGTCTTGCTCGCATCGATACAAACCTTATTTTTATTTTATAAGAGCAGTACAAATCAATAAAAAAAATGCGTGCTACGTAAACAGGCTCTCCTTAATTAAGTGCGATTTCTGCAGGTGACTAGAAGGAAGTGCATTCGAAAGTCGACATTTTGTCGTAGCTAAAATAGCATGGAACTACGATGCGTGATAGTTCGTACTACAACCCAACTCAAGTAAACCTACCTAATCGTAACCGCATCTCAGAATTTCGGTTGACACTTCATGTGGTCAGTCACCGACTGCATACTGGGCAATGTTTAAGAAAGTTTTATTTTCTTCAGAAGCACAAAAAATGCCCGTGTTTATTTGCATCAGCAATAAATCAATAGTTTTACTGACCTCAAGAAACTCTATGGGCATTTGCCAAAGAGAGAATTACGGGCAAATTAATCTATAACTTATGCTACGGGGAGTTGATTGTCAGTTTTATCAAGGCTTTGTGTTCAAAGGAGTTGGCGCTAAAATTTGTGGTTTTTCTCAAATTGTATGATAGGACAGTGAACACCGGGTCTGCTGTTGTCTAGCAGAAAAGCTGTTGCGCAAAAGGTGTTGTCACTCTGGGTTTTAGTCACGTTTCATAAGACAATTCGGCAAGGACACAGTGTGCGACCCTACTCGGAGAACGAAAACCAGGCCATCGTGACATAGTGAATCCCCACCTTTTTTTAAGAAACTGACGCTTCCGCGCTCCCGTAACTGCATAAAATTTAATTTTACTTCTTTTGCGGAAACTGGAAGAACTGCAAAAACGCTCAACGTTCGCATACACTGCCAGATATCTTGATATTCTCATCATTCCTCGGCGATCGTGTTTCTGATAAACGTGCTCTTTTGCAAGTGGCCGTGGTAAAATTTAGCTCGGAAACGCCGTACGCCACCTCAACATTCACCCGATTGTTTGAGCTTCTTTTGCACTTTCCTTTCCGCCATCTAACCATAAACCCCTATAGTATGATAGCCTGAAAATTCCAGAAGTATTATACACTTAATATGTTACATTAGACAATATTTGCATGGGTCATTTTCACTCGTAATATGCGTATGACGTCATGCTTTGCAAGCAGTAATATTCGGTGAAGAAGATATCTACAGAACGTGAGATTTTGGCCTTATTTCCTAGGATTTCTTATCAGCATACTACACATAATTCCATGTAAGGGCGAATCAGAAATTTTAGTGAGTTCAGCTGGTTTTCAAAATTTACAACCTCATCCTATTATGAGTCGCGTTTCGCTGTGAAAACATTAAAATAACGATGTCTACAAAGGCTTCGCGCAGAGCCACGTGGTTTTATCTCTCATCGAATTATTGTGGCTGCAGCAGTGCTTCGGCATATGTATGTTCCGTATGCCCATCTTTGGCTCAATATTTTACGTAAAGTTGTACCAAAATTCCTACACTGAGGCTACAACTGCCCTTATCATAGTTATATATTTTTATGTAAACCCCCTGATCCTTGTCAATTATCCATTTGTATACTGGTCATAGTATATGTGGCCGTTTTTATTGAAAACTTCGAAGTAAAGCGCATCTCTCAGTCTTCTGGGTTTTGAAGCTCCAATCTAAAGACTTTGCAATTGGTCACGTTGTGACCGTCCATCAATAATTTATGTGTACTATTAACAAGAATAAAGCAGCCTTGGGTGGTCATTTCTAGCTTCTTAGACGCTACTGTCTGCTAAACTTAACTCAAGCAAGCTAGTCTCGTGTTGCCTCAAATATCGTCACTGCAACCAGTAGGATATGCACCTGAGGTTGAACTGGTGGAATGCCTGACAAAATGAACCTATGAACGCTGAGTACAACTTTCCAGTCTCCCCTGACTGTACGGTCACCGACATCCAAACCCGTCATTCCTGTGTCCTGTACCTGCACGTTTTACTTAACCGCTGTCCTTAATTCGCACAAGTAATCTCCCGCTGCTTTGTTTCTGCCACTTTAATAATCTAATCCTCAACTCGGAATGCAATCGTCGATCAAATTTTTATCCATTTCTGCTACAGGACCACAATGAAAGTCGTAAATAGTACTTTCGGGCTCAGCAAAAGTACACCACCCCCCCCCCCATCTCCAAGTTATACGACCCCGTAGTGCGGTTGAGGTCTCCGTGTTTCGCACGCACAAACGCTGCCGGTCAACTTCTCTGTAGATTTCGCCATGTCTTGCCTGAGGCTGCCGACTATGCTCTTCAGCGTTCGGAGTACCCCTAATAGCCTAGGATGATTCGTTTTGTCGGCATGCGTGTTGAGCAGATGGTAGTGGCGAGGCGGCAGCGGCCGCGGTTGTACCTCCTCTATGTGTCCGCGCGGGGGTGGGGGAGGGGGCCAGGCAGAGGCGACGAATTTTTGCACAAACACGTGTAGGAGACATGTAATTAAACTGCCGCGCGCGTTTGTCGACGGACGATTTATTTTGCGTAGTGCATTTCAGATGCAGCAGTCACTTTGAGCTAGATTAGTAACTGCCACTGTGTTTGCTGGTTAAACACACACAGGGACCAAGTGGTCAAACGGCTAAATCACTTTTCGACCAAGGTGATATAACGAGACCTTAGAGGACGTTTTATTGCTTGTGCAGTCTTGGAGAATTCCCAGGCTACA
>CACRXP010001230.1:35353-47561 GCA_902702965.1 Spirometra erinaceieuropaei
TATTTTTAGAAGAAAAAAACATTAAGATTTGGCGGAATTTGTGGCGGATTTTCCGAGCTAAAACACATGGAAATTTCTCCTCTACACAGGACAAAAGAAGTTATTTATCCTCAGTATAAACTACTTAAGGAACATGTTAACTTCTGCTAAAATTTTCCGTGCTCCTCCTCGTCCTTTGCTCGGATAGATCCTTGGAGGCTCATGTGCTTTGATGGTGTTTTAAATATAAGATTAATTTCGCGTATGTGTCCTTTTGTCTTAGATTACAGAATTTAATGTCGACTGTGCCCTAGAACCTTACAGATGTAACTCTGCGACCTAGCATTCATTGGCTTTTGTCGTTCTAACTTGTTGTTTCTGACCATGGGCTTCAAGCCTCTGAATATAAATACTTTTAATTCTCGTCACGATAAAGAATCGTATTACTATTTCAATCAAGCCTTTACTAACATGCATTTTGTTCTTTAAGTCAAGTCATCGTGATTAAATTTTTTAGGTCTGACTCTAACAGTCGCGTAAAGAATGGAATTGCTTCAGGCAAAGTCTACAGGTGGAACTGTACTTTGACTTTCTACACAAAACCTTCGCCTTGAATCCTAAAGCTGACATCTCCGGTTGTTTAAAAGAAGACTAAGATTGTTCCACTCACGGATAAAGCAAGCACCTCTCAGTTGCGTCATGCGAACACTGTTTCTGGATATTAAACCCATGTCTAGGTTTTGGCTACATGTCGGTAAACTATTGTGTATTTGCTTTTTGATACAAAAGCTGGTTTTCCGATCATTTATGAAAACACTAGAGACTATTTGATGATCCTTTCACCCTGCGTATGAGGACCTGCCAGTCCATTTAAAGCTTTCACAGTTCTGACGCTTCCATCACATTCATCCATATTTAGGCCAAGGCCATACATTATTTTTACATATAGTTTATGCGGAACGGTTTATTATCCGTCCATACAAGCAAAAATGCGAGCGCGAGAAGCAATCGATGAGACGTAAACGTCATTGCTGGAGCAGGAAATTTATTAGCTTGACGTTCGGATTAATGCTGGAACACATCTTTAAATACGGTTGCTTTATCTTATGCTTTCATATTTTGATGTTTTAAGTGACTATCGCATAAAATGCTAGACAAGATTTCAAAATTTAGCCTCGATTAGAAAAGATACATTAGGTTGGTTTGCAACCTCAGCCATCGTGAAACACTCTTAATCACACAGAGATATAGCCTTTTGGATGCAGTTTCGTTCGACGTCTGTCAAAGCCATACTCAGTAAAATCTGATTGCTTAAACATTTTTTCAGTTGCTTTGTTGCTCTTATAAATCCAAACATATTTCCCCGAAAGCAGGCATAAAAATGTCCTTTCTTGTATTTATTACGGAGTCACTCATTCTTTAGTCTTTTACTGGTCGAAAAGACGATTTCCGTCCAAGAAAGTTCCAATTGTAACATTTTTAATACCGTGAAATGTTCACTTAAATAGCATCGCATCCGTCCTTCTATCAATATTCATAATGAAGCGTACACCATAGTACACATACACCCCAAAATCTTGTGAATCCTATATGGTAGATCCGTGGCAGCATTGACGGTCCTATATGTTCTGGCATTGAAGGCATGCAAATTGTAGTTTCGAGAACATAAACGAAAGTAAAATGGCAGGTCGGGTTCCACACTTTTCTTAAAAAACATTTATGACACCAAACGATGCTCACCAACCGTGCATTTAGCTCGTGCATAAGCTCCCAAATCACCACATAAAGGACTACTTTGTGCATGTTTTCTGAACAATATATTTGAATTTATGAGAGAATCGAAAATCAATGGAAAAAATCCATACTACTTAAGCAGTCACTAGTCACCAAGCATGGCCTTTGCAGGCGCCAGAAAGGGGTTCACCCAAAGACCGGCATCCAGGCGTGACTTCATTATCTAGGTATCCTGCTGTAAGATGACAAACATTACAGCCTCAACCAAGTAATCCTTTCAAAATGATAACGCATTTCAAAAGTCTCGTTAATCTTTCATGAGACACCCACCTACTGAAAGGTCCTCGGAATTTCTGTGTGTGATTTGCCTGAAGCGTATGGGTTTTTATGGCCCCCATTCAGCTAAATTGTATCGTTCTAGCAAGACCACCTGATAAGGGTACAAGTGATAATGCATCGGGTTCGGAGTTTGATTTTAAGACCCCGATGTTGGACAAAACGCACGTTTTTAATCCCGCTGATGCCTTTAGTCGTCTTCCCAGTAAAAAAAACTGTCTTAACTCACCATCTCTGTTAAACCTTGGGAAGGCTCTTGAGCACCGTAGGCGGTGCAAGAAACAAATATGCAGTAAAACACCCTCGTTTTCCCTTTCTGAAGGAAAGGGAAAACTTCACAGATTGCTATAAATCCACTTTTAATCAAATCAAAAAAACGTTTTGGCGTGCCAGCTGGAATAAAACTATATTTGAAAAAACAATAAGTACAGTTGAGCGGCATCTTTGAAGAATATGCTCAGCAGAGCGCCTCACTCGCCCTTATCCAGTGCACTGTTCTGATTAGGGTGTGGCCAGGAGTGACTAAAATTACTGGTGCGATGTTTTCTCTTGCCTGAAAACTTCTCAGGCGCGCCTATTTCCAAAGCACTTGGCGCAGTCTGCAGCTTTCACTGACAAGCATTATACTGCGGCAGACTGGAAAAAATTGGGAACTCTCACTAAGATGTGGATTCACTGTCTTCAATTCATTCCCCTTTTCCCCTCTTCTCGAATCCTTTTAGGAGGCTCTACATCATATTTGGCACAACAAATTGTCCTAAATTGCGTGACTTAATCGACATCATAACGTATTATTGGTTTAAAGCTGCCGATCCTATGTGAACTGTAGTTTCGACTTTCAAGTCCGGCGGAGTAACATTTCTTTAACCAACGAACCAAAAATGAGGGAATATCGATTAAGTACTGCATTTTGCAAATCTGGCTGAGTGAATTTTTAGACCGTCTGATTAAGTCTCCTGGCAGACGCATTCTGTCTAAGAACCTTCGTTATTCTTCACAGTCTTATGTGGGCTGTTAGTTCTCCGGTACCTGGTTTCCTGCCCGTAGGTGCGCCCCCGCTCTTGCTGGATATCCATGTCATGGGCATGGCTTCCTAGACATCCTCGTCGTCTTTCTGACTCGTTGTGATGCAGCTATTGTTGGTTAAAATCCAGGTCAGGTGTTTGTTGTGGACCAGGGTGTGTGGTGGTACGCCTAGATGCGGGCTCGACCGTGCCATCCACCTTCGTCCTCCTCGCCTCCGGTCTTTTTTATTCTGTCTCGACAACGGACCCAGGTGGGAGGAGGAGGGAGTGCGAAGGATGCTTCGAAAGTCTACTTTCACTACAAACTAATTCACGCCCAAGTCACCGCGCTTGCTTCAACTTGCTGTAGGGCACACGGTGGACATCGTCGGATATGATGATTGAACTATCATCTTCACAGTTTGCCTCTAAGAGCGTTTTATTTATTCCGTACTTTCTCGTCTGACTCGTTTCATGGTGTCGCTTCAGTAGCTGGAAAATTGTGCATCTAGCAAGCGAGCACTGCGAGAAGATAACGGTAGGATCTTAACAATAATTTTAGAAGGGTTTTTATTCGAGGAGAGTATTGGCAAATTCTGAATTTCAGTCCTGATGGAAGTTGCAAAGACCCAGCAGTTAGGCGATATAAATCGTTTAAACTGTTTTCCAATAAACAACTTCTCAGAAAATGATTAAACCCGTAAATGAGATCATTGTGAATGCCTATAAAGAGCTAGTCCTTTATTATTAAATGGTATTTTTGCAATAATTTTACTGTAGAACATTGTCGCCGAACAAATGGGATACAGTTGGTGATATATCTTGTGAGATAATGATGTACATTCTGAAAAAGGTTGTCAATTAGACATGACTACTTAGGTGGACTTACAATACGGATTACAAGACAGCATAATATTGAGATAGTTTAGGCATGAGAGGGGGTCGACTTTTGAATGCACCTCTTTGCAGCCGCCTGCAAATGCCACGTTCAGAAAAAACGACTTATTATGTACTATGAATTTGTAAAGTTGATTTCCAATTCTCTTAGCCGTACAAGTATGCTATATAATCAGATGTTCAAAAATTTCATTTTTTGCGTATTTCCTAGGGAATAATGCATACTTATCATTTTACACTTAAATAAGGATATTTGTCGGTTAAAAATGCTTTTCAATAATGCCATTTCAAAACGGTTAAATATCCATACGTACGGCATCGTATCGGTCCGTTTATTACTGTTGCTTATGGAGTATACAACAGGGCCTGCACCCATGACAAAATTTTACGAACCTTAACTGACATCCTATTTATAGTCCAGATAAATTTGTGATTTTCTTTACGCGAAAATTATGCAACATGTTGTTCGGAAACCGTGAAAGCTAATTCAATGTCAGATCGGCTTCAAGGTTATTCTGAAGCTGGAAAACATAGCCAGTTCTGGTTTATTGACGAAAGAGTGCAGCTCAAGCGTCGCCGACGACGACGTCCACCGTGTCCTCCACGGCAAGGGGGGGGGAGCGAAGGGACGGTTATTTGCGCCTGAGTTGGTCTGCAGTGATGGTAAACTTGCATCGCATCCACCGCACTCTCTCCTGCCTTACCCACCTGAGTCTGATGTCATGACAGAGTCAATAAAACCGGGTGCAGTGGCCAACGAAGATAAACTACCCGACTGCGCATGTCACGACGGTGCACGACGCACCGGAGTGGCTCGGAACCTACCTGAATAGGAAAGGTACTTGGTATATCTTCATCACATGGGGTCTTGATGACATTTCATGAAGGTATATACACTCGCCTTTTCGGAGGACTTTAAGCTAAGCAATTAAGTTGGCTGTGTGATATAGAAATAACGTCGAAAATCGTTATTTTATAAAATTGAAAATAAGCAGTTTTCTAACCCAAAACTAAAGTGATTTGCATACAAGACAGACGTGGTCTAATTTCAAGTTTATCGCTGAGGCCTTTATTTCTCTATGACAATTATTTGCCTACTTCAAGAATATCAGTCGATTCGTAGACCACAAAATAACTGGCAAGGACTGATTTCAGACCTAAAAAATTGATGAAACGTCTCGGATATCACAAATAAAAATTATAAATTGGAGACCTAAACTACTAATTTAGTTTATCTGGGCAGTTTATTAATCTTGTTTCCAGTTCGAAGACAAAAAGCGGAATTTTACAAACTTTCATCAGTACTAAATTTCCGACCCAATTTTTTATGAAGTCCTAATAAGATTCGAAAGACCAGCTTCAAAGCCACTGTACTTTTATGTGAGGCAATGCACAAAGTCTGCTTCTTTGAATTATTCTTCCTGTAATTACATCCTTCGGATATGAATGCCGTTTTTACCTCTATAAAGGCCGCAATCTGACGAGACATGATCATCTGAATAAAAAGGACGGAGAATTTTTGTCTAAAGGAAGCTCTTCTCAGTTTTCCCAAAAGTGATCTGAATAGGACCGTTTTATTCTGCAAAGTGTTTACTTCTGCTTTAGAAGTCCAGGATTCTTGAAGGCCAATCAGTATGCAGACTGGGTAAAAATGGGCATATAAGATCTCACCTAATCGCTCTTTGAGTTTTATGTCTTACAGTATTAAAATTAACTCCCGAATAATATTAAACTTCTGGGGCTGATACTTATATTTAAGTGAAACTTGTGCGTCTAGACTGACAAAAGACATGGAAATTTACACTGGAATTTCTAATTCCATTAAATAAACAAAAGCGGATTTCCTGCCTCATGTCGGCGAGGTTTTGGATAGGACAGAGGCCACCGCTGGCAGGTGGGGTTGCAGACAAATAGACGGGGAAATCCGATGAGTGTACATCCATTTCAGTGTCGTTAGAAGTACTGAACAGTGATACAACATTGCCAGAATCGCTGACCCGACAACCCGAAAGAGGCGGACGTCGATGTTCGCAATGTGCCCCGAAGCGTAATGCGTGCAGGCATGGTGACCTGTGTGTGGATTAGTTTGTAGAGTTGCACAGCATTTGCGCACTCGCCTCCCTCGCCCTCTCGGGATCGGTGTCAGAACAAAGCCAGGACGACCAGAGGCGTGATCGGATGCAGTAGATGGCAGGGCTGAAAAGCCCGTCTACGCGTGCGTTACACGATCTGGTCCGCACGCGGTGAACCAGACTTCCCTACAAGCATTAAGTCGTCAACTCTGACTTCATCTTAGTGGAAGATCACATTAAGAAAGAGCCGTTGCAGCCCGAATCTACCTCCCGACTTACCCTGCCGGTCAGCAGCCTTCCAAACGCCAAATTTTAGTGCACCATGATAGATTTAAGTCCCATCAGCCTTCCAATAGTGAGCGATGAGCTGAGAGTGCCGTGGTGATGGAACCCCCAGAATCGACCTCACTCTTCCCTCTCCCACGCACCAGTCCGCCGTCGGAACCGATCAGCCATGCAATGCTGGGGTTAGGCTCAAGTCGGCTCCTAGACCTGCCATTACACCATCGTGTGGCATTTGTTACGGAATATCACAATCTGGCTAACACGTGTCGTGTCCTCATCTGGCCACGTTTTTATCCAACGTCCTTAAAACGCAGCCTGTTGGGGTTACGGCTAACCGACTGATCTGAGTTCACGTGTCGACCATGTATGCTGTTTGGTTGTCCTAAAAGTAAGTGCAATATGATCTTACTCATGAAATGTGGGAAAGAGCGTTGATACGAGTGGTTGCGGGCAGTTCAAATACTGCGCATTTTACTTATTCGCCTAGTCTTTTTCAAAAAGTGTCCTGTTTGCATCCGCAATACGTTTATAACTGATTTCATCAGTCGAGCTGTTTGCAAATTTGAGCTTTAGTCTACATTGCCTTTTATTCCGGCGTTTCTTGCGCAAACAATTACCCCGGACATAGTTTACGAAACCGTGCGTGTCCTTCAATGAAAAGAGAACAATCTAGACTCGACAGTTTTACCAAACGGAACTTGCCGCACTTGAAAATATATTTTTCCACTAAGTAGATCAAATGAAGCAAAGGGTAGGCAAGCAAGTTATTTAAAAAAAACCAGACGTCTTATCGATCTTAAAAAGTCCGATTTGTAAATCTGCGATTTCGTGTCCTAGAACACAGTAATAACGCTTACTGGCAAACCTTAGTTTAGACACTCCAGTATTCCCCTGTCCGTCGCGAATATTCCATATCTTACCTTGAAAGCGCCATCCACAAAGTGGTTATACTAAATTTAAACATATTTCATAACAATTTCTGCATGTTCTAGTTCCCGCTTATATGCAATTCAGAAACGGCAAGAGCAGAAGCTTAACTGTTTTTGCAATACCTTAGTAAATTTACAATAGTAGAGCGGAGTCTAAAAGCAAACAAATATACTGAAAACCCTTCAATATAAAGGGAAATATGAGGTCTTTCATGTGCAACAGAAAAATTATCGCTATTTCCAGGGAGGTGGAAAAGTCCATCAAACGTCCCAGTTTTTGCTTTGACCAAACTTTGGAAAAAAGAAAACTACCCAGAAATCCGTCAGCGAACTGCCTGGTTAAAACGCTTCTTAAAGAGGGAGCTTATTAGGAAAGGTTTTTAACTGATCTAAGACATATTGATTGCTGACTGGACGTCCATCTTTCTGAGCGAGGAGATTTCTTGCTTGGCCAAGTCTACAAATATGGCCAAAGCGGCCATCTCCATTTAAAAAGGGCCTAAGAACTCACTGTTTCGATTAATGCCTTCAAGAAGCATCCTATTTTGAAGGTCTCAACAAACACATAGAGCTGAATTAACATTTGTGGACAATCGATCGAAAACACTGAAAATCGTGAAGTAGTCGCCACTATTTCAGGGCAGTCTGAAACTCATCGTATTCTAGCATCAGAAATCCTCACTAGGAAACCTGCTGGAGGGTTTACGATCCCACCTGACAATTTTATTTCAATATATTAATCATTGACCGACCTGTTAATATGATACCTTATGAAACATTTTATTCCTATGAGGCTCCTATCGGCGAAATCAATCGAAAGCCTGTTTGCCTTAGTCACTGCTTTTTAAATGATTTAGGAATGAAAGACTACGGCCGGTTCTCTTGAAACCATGTTGGAATCTATACTAAAATTGCACCTATCAGATAACTGCCATACTTGACATTACACTTATTCCTAAAGGAAATTTGAGTGACGACATCACTAAAGGACTATTTTCAAATGTCGTCCTACTAGTGCTTCTATACGTACGCTGTCTTTTGCAAAGCTGTCCATCGAAAACTTAGGTTTGCCCCGCTACAAAGATTTTTTAGCGTTTTCGGAATTTGCCACCCCTCTACAATGTCAGCAATTCTAAGCAGCAGAACATCATTTTCATATTTCCTTCATAATTACAGTTCTTTTTAAGCCTTTTATTATTATCTCAAAGCTTTAGTCCATCCATTCATGTTGGTTTAGGAGCGATTAGCAATCCTTCGTAAATCTCGGCATCTTTCATGAGATAGGTCACATACTGCATGTTTTCCTGCGGCAGTATTGTTTGACCAGAGCTTGCGTAAGTCTTAACCGGCTGCTGTTGCAACATTCACTAATATTTGCTCCTTAATTGAATTATGGGCACCTTGTGTCATATTGGGATTTTGTTGCAACAGATAAGCGGGATTATACTAAAACATTTGGCCCAATCAAGTGTTGTTAGGAATCGCCTTGAAAAACACTATTTTGCGTAGTTTGTTTTTTTCCTTTCTTCACGTACAAAAGATAGTAATATTTAACTACCAATCAGGGTGACATCTGCAGTCCGATCACAGGAAAGACACCAGTAGAGTTTGCCTTCTGCTTTTTTCACCTGGAGGAAAATGCCATGGATTAATATTTGGTGATTTTTATATTTTTGGCCACAGAATATTTTTACGACTGTGAACTCTGCGACATTCACTTTTGCCTGCAGTTATGCGAGACTTGTTAATGACTTGGACACTTTGCACCTTACATGCTGGCGACTTAGTTTGCTTACGACATATCGGTGCACACACACACTGTTAGCCCGGATTGGCTGCCCCACTGGAGGACAATTTTAAATAAATCTGAATTTTGTCAAAGTATTCAACTTTACAGGTGTCCTCTTTTTTCTTTCTCATTCGGCGGCAGATGTATAGGCATGATTACAAGACATAACATCAAAAAAGCTCAGACGACCAATCTGACGCCTAGGTTTCGCTAGACTTCAGAAAATGATCAAGACGTCTGTGCCGATGCAAACTGGAGCAAATACATCTGCTCTGATGGAGCAATACAACCTGATTGTTTTCATTCAGTGATGTAGAAATACAAAAGACGAGGAGCTTTTCTGAAATAGCCTGCCATGTAATGCACATGCTTTTGAAAAATTTTGATGCGTGGAAAATGATCCCCAATCTCCTTTTGACTTCAATGTTCCATAAAACGTTAAGTTTGGACTCAAGTTTTAATTGCTCGAACATCTGGAGTTCGACACTGGCTGGGGACTTGAGGATAAAAAAGCCAGTAAAGTTTCTCAGATGTTTTGCATGGTTTGTCTAAAATTATGTTTTGCTTATTCAAAAGGCCGTGAGCACGTTTTTAGGTCGCCAATTGCATCTGGTTTTGGACTTTTTATTAAGAGCATTTGCCCTTTTGCTTTCCTTAGGAAAACGTATCGAGCAGAAAGCTTTTATCCTTAATTATCAAAAATATTTGAGTCTACTGGGGTGCCTCTTACGGTTTAAAAAGCAATTAGGCTATATTTTTTTGTATGTTATATATCAAAAATTAATTTGTGTGAGTTTGGCCGGGAGACATATATAATTAATCCCCACAGGATTTCAGAATAATGAAATCAATAAGTCGGACTGTCAGAAAGAAGCATTACATGCTGTGTTTTGTTCTCATTCGACCCGATTTGTCCAAAAGAACATTGGAGTGAACGACTTATGTAACTGCAAGTATTAGATGCACAGCAAATGGAATTTTACTAGTTCGTTTTCCTAACCACTGGAGGATAAGTGATGTCTTCCGTTCAGATAAGTTAGGAGCAAGCTGCAAAATATTCGAGTTCATTATTAGGTTTTGCAATGCAAAATCGAGTTTATTAAAAGATCCTTATGACTGGAAAATGTAAGTTTTCGCATTCTCACAGTCGTTTGAGTCCGCATAGAATAAACCCATGTGCGCCCACTCGTTTGACCTGCACCGAATCGATAAGTAAAGCGGTGGTTTGTGAATTGGACCCTGAATTTTGTCAAAATATTTTAATTGGCTGGCCAAACCTTCTACATCCGATATTATTGGGGTCGCTCTAATGCCATTTTACTTTATACTGGATGACGCATGTTAAATTTGCACCAGAATACGTAGATCTGCTTGTGAGTACTTTGCCTGGAGATGACAGACACAGTCTTAAAATATTAAAGCAATCTTATATAACGTTTGTAAGTTAACGGTTATGCTAATTCGTTCCAACACAGCAGACGGGTCAAGTAAGATGGTCAACACTCAACTGACTTTAGACCTGGCTTTAAAAATAATTGTAAAAGGCGGTTCTATGCATATTAAGATTTTAAAGCCGAAACCTTAACGTGAACGCTTCCTAAGACATTTCTTCCCTACTTACTGGAAATTCTTTTCAGAAAACCTATCAGAAAATAAGCTGCTTACGGGCAAAATTTATGAAGTATTTTCTACTGACGAAAGGCTTCGTCATTTGGAAGAAGGGCTAGTTTACGCAATTGGCCTGCAGGATTCGTTGAAAAAACAAAAAGCCCACGCAAACAGACGAGCACTGTTCATTTAAGGATCGTTAAGCATTAATCCTTAGTCACGGAATTCGAAAATTACCGTAATGCCCATCGGAATTCGCGTCTCTGTTTATGAGAAGGGCTGATAATTCCCGCTTTATTTTGTTTACATAGAGGCAAAGTACACAGACCTCAGTAGTGGCGTCAGGGAATAAAGAATGCCGTAGAAAATATGCATTAACTCTTTCTAGAAACTGTTTTTCTAATGAGAAGCAAGGTAGCTGGACTATTTCAGTCTTTCACTGATGTTGTTATATTCAGCTATAGGTAACTCCCGAAAAGATGTAGGAAGATAAACTGTGTAATAAGTATTAAAATAAATTCTTAAAGGCTTCCTGGTTTACGTCTATGCTGAAAACTTGGAGGAGACAATGGTCTTTTCAGTCTCCTAGACCAAAATGCATCATTCCACTCAAAATATTAGCCAAAGTCAGAAGTCGAAAGTGACATCGGACACCACTGAGTCGCCTATAATCAAACTTCGAGTAGATTACTCTCAGCCTCGCGAACGTTATTACACCTTGAAAACTCAAAGGACGTTGTACACTCACCCGGTGCACAGTGTATTTACACGTCAGAATATATCATAAAAACACCTCAATTTTGTATTTCCACACCAAGGATTGACAAAAACCAGGGTATATTGCCCCGTCTGAGCAGAATTTTCGAGGTAGTCCTAGCATGAAACAATGTTATATTCACACAAAAATGCGCAAAAGAAATTCATTTTCCAACCCTCTTAGGTGACCATGATGTGGCTAATTTGCTGCACTTGAAGCCGCCTGAGTCCTGGGCATTATAGAATACCGGATGTTTCAGCTACTTGTTGTCAGCACTCTTTTTCCAGTGTAAAAAGAATCATGATTTTTTTAAATTTCCTGATTGGATTCTCGCATGTAGAAGGGGACAGACAGTCCAAGAAACTAGCTAGTGTTTGTACGTATCGGTGAGTGGCTGCAGTCTGCGATAGCATATTCACGTCCGCTGCTTAAGCAAGTCAAGAGGAGGAACGATGATGTGGTTTGTGAACCTCCGCGTCGGAGGAGGACGGAGAGAGTGAAGAGGTGTTGTCAAATATCTGCTGTTAGAATAAGCTTTAGCACCGTTGAACTGTTTTGGTTGGGGCGGCCAAACGAGCTTAGCACGTGCTCGAAAATGCGGGGTGTAACAGGTTTTACAGAGAGGAGTAAAAAGTGTCAGTGATGTTATTCCCATCGCGGACAATACAAACTGTATGCTACGGCGCTGCTGGACGAGGTTGGGAATGCAAGGCCATTGATGGTGCCCATTTCGTACCTACAGGTATTCTGTTAATTGGTTGTGATAATGTGAGTTGCCTCATGATTAAATGGCAGTGATGATGATGATGATGATGATG